>JTDE01000955.1:64582-122948 GCA_014338405.1 Paragonimus skrjabini miyazakii
CTCCGCACCTGTCGTAGATAACGGAGACCAGACAGTGACACAAACCAACTGGGAACAACAATAAATCGTTGTTTCGGGTTGCAAACATGTGTGTTGGTACGCTTGTGTGAACAGAGAGTCGGTAACGGTCCCCAGTCTGATTCGAAGACACTCACGAGAACAGAGCAGTTGAATAGGGTTTTCTGAATGCAAACAGACTTGTCTTGCCAACAGACAAATCCAACCAAAATTGTCATGTAATTTTTACGCCCGGTTGAGCGTACGGCAACTAAGCTTGAGACGTAAACTCACTGTTGCAAGCAGTTAGTCTCGGTAACCAAAACTGGATTAGCGGACAGTTATGTTGGTTTATTTGAGTCTCAGTGGTAGCAAGCTGGTGGAGGAATCCAACAGGCGACCTTATGAATAGGGATCAGAACGATAGCCCAAAAACTCATCCACTGGATTATGGGACCGTGAATTGTGGAGTCACAGGAAAACATGGAGGGTGCCTTCGCTAAAGGTTATATATTCCCTTCTAATATATTAAAAGTTATTAGCCACTTCTGTTCTGCTTGTTAATTAAAAAGCATCCACCATTACGCCGAAAAATATTAGGAAGGGCTTTTGTAAGCAGACGCTTCAACTCTCAGACAATTCTGTGGGATAGTTGTACGTATCCATACGAAGCCTATAGGAAACACCTCACCAACCGAAAAGACTAACCACTCATAAAATTCCACCGTATTAGACTTTATAATTGACCTAACTAGATGTTTGAGAGATAATGTGTGCAACCAGTGTGTATGCCTAAAAACCACAAATGAAAGTGCTGGAAAATCAGTGACTTTTAACGGAACTAACAAAGAATTTAGAAGAGGTCTAGTTGTGAACACTCTGGATTTCGGTTAGATTTAAACCATAGATTGAATCAGCTTAGTAGCTCGGCTGGTAAACCACTTGCCGCATCTGGGCACGCTGTTTTGTTGTTAGTTTAAATCCAACTGATGTCTAGAATTTTAATAGCTGGGTCTCTTTGGAATTATCGAATCTATCACAGTAAAATACTATACTGTACTATTAACCACATTCAACAGTAAACATTTACCAACTCATTATTGTATCCTGATCGTTAACGATCGAAATGTAACAGTGATTGGCGTTAACGATTAACAAACAAGTAATTAATAAAAAAAGCTCCAGTTTAGAAAAAAGAGACGTATGAATGTAAAATATTTCATCCATGAAACCCGCCTACGTAATTTGAAATATCCAGCATTAACGTGACTGAATATACTATCACTGTTACTAGATAGCTAGCTACCTTTCTGCTCCTTCTGTGATGATCCATTAACTGACCTACTTCATGAAAATCTCACATTATAACATCGTTATATTCAGGTTAGTGGACTTAATTAACCCGCGCCTTTCCTAAATCTTCAACTGTAAGCTGATTCAGTCAAATAGATCCCAAATGGTGAGAAGAAATCTATCTGGCTGTTGTCCTTACTACGCTGCACAACGTCATCGTTCCTCAGCCATGACATAGAAGATTCGGTGCGACTGTCTGACACTACCGTAAATAGCCCAATCATATAAATCTATCCAACCACAAAAACAGGGCAAATGAACTTGCACAAACCTTATTACAAACATTTCAAGCAAGCTTTAATTTCCCGATTCCTTTTATCACCCAAAGCAACTTCCCGTCAAACAATTTGTCCTCGAATGCGCATTTTCGAATGTATCGTTTAAGATTGGATCAGACGGCTGAACGTAACTGTTTCTGTTGAAGTTCAACAGAAATGCACCGTGTGAGACAATTCTGATAATCCGAGGTCGACTATGAACACTGATGCGTGTGGTCGGTATCAAGCATAGCATATTGAGTAACAAATTAGCGGTCAAGTTGTTACATTTCGAGCAGGTACACGTTGACAGTTGATCGGCGAACTTTTGAAGCCACGAAGAACCACACCACCTTCAAACCGAAGCAGCGGTTTAACTAAAAACGGCTCGTCTTGCAGACGATTGTCAACTCTGATTATTAGCATTCGTCTTGGTTGTTTTTGATGAACCAAGGCTGATGTCTAAATACAATCTAAGTTCAAACGTATATCATGACCCTTATACACTAATAAACTTCGCTTTCTACAATGTCCCTGTGCACATAGCCAAAAACCGTGATGTAAAACAGTTTCTTTCTTTTAAAAACTTAAAAACCATATACAGAACAAGAATGTCATAAAATTGATCTCATACGCTCCTCCTAATCATAAACATGTGAAGCGAGGGCAGAACGGCTGGATGGGTAATTGAGCTAATTACCAGCGGCTTTCAAAAACTCGATTCATCTTGGTAGGAAAAACTAAGGTGGGCATAAAATAACTGTTTACTACTTTTTGGTCACACAACGGAGGTTAGATAAATATGATTAACGAAGCTTATATGAACCTTAGTAACTTAACGTTGTTGCGCTTCATGATCACAGGAAACGTACAATGGGAAGACAGAAAAACTAGTGAAGAGACGGATCACTTGATTACGCCAGTCATTGAGGCAACCGGACTGTGGCTCCATACTAGTCAGCCGAATCTCAGTTTTATCGATCGCTGGACACTTGATCTCGTTAGGCACAAAACAAAGGTCTGATTATTGATGGAACGATTTACGCCAAAAGCCCACTGTTTATATGCGATCCAGTTCATTACCACCGCACACAAAATCAGTTGGTGGAAATCCCCATACAGTATTCCAGTAAAATTGAGTTAATTTCAGGAGAAATCAATAGTTTTTGGAACTTTTAACTAGGGAACATTTTATATTTGATTACAATATGTTTCGGCTTTTTTATGTTTCGGACTGATTTCTACAACAATGTGAGCACTGATCTCACAAGGCACTTCGGTCACTCTGACATTGTTCTGCACAGATTGTAAACTGTTTTATCCTCAGGTGTACGTCGTTCACATCAGTGATTGACGTTTAAAAGCTGTTTAAAAGCTTGCCAAAATCTGTACTGTTTTATGTCAGCTTCAGAAACCCTAGATTTGATCTACTGGTCTAACATCACTAGGAAAGAACAATTCCTGATATTCCTGGAGAGGGTGGCCTACTTCTTTTCATTTAATATTGAGGCATCTTCTGAAGTTAGGTTATATTTTTCTAATCCTGTTTATCAAACGATGTGAAACCTTTCGATAGACGTGTTCCCTGATACACTCTCCATATAGAGCGCGACTTATGAGAATTCTAACGGTCGGTTACGTTGAAGTTTCTCCTAGAAGATGTCATACATTTCCGCTTTCATTCAAATAGGCCAGCAATGAATTCGGTATAACAGCAAAAGAATAACGGGTGGACAAATCTGAAATTAATGAACAAAAGATGCCGTTGAAACCAGTGATAAAAGTCAATTTTATAAATGTTTAACTACTATCACAGAAAGCTGAAATATCATACGAATCCTAGTAGACAGCTAGATAAGTTTCATTGTTTCAGGTTTCTTGCATATTCGTGAAAGGAACCGAAATGTATTAGTAAGTTTTCACAAATTATTGTTTTTTTGTGTGTTTGTATTCTCTTAAGCGAGTTTCATGTAGAGGCTTTTGTCTTTTCTGATCGTACTGATGGTTTTTGACATCTAGGGAACGTCGACTTTTGGCTACTAAGATGAAACGAATTTCAAATTGTTCTTCTTGGTATTTTTTGTTGAATGCAGTGGCAAAATTTATTCAATCTCTTTTTTGAAAGGTGTTAGTTACAAGCCGATTCTTTACAAATGAACTGGATAAAAGCTTAAGTTACGTTATCAACATTCACGGTCGAATGATGGATAATATAGATAATCTATAGTTCACAGTCTGGTGTTAACAGAATTGAATTCATGAAAATAGTTCAAAAAAAGATGTTTCATACAGCGGTATTAAGGATGTCCATAAATTTGAACTGCAGATATCAGGATATTTTAGGTAAAATATGAAGGTCGGAGACTACTCTTGGTAGGATAATTAATACAATCAGAAGTTAATAGAGCACATCCGTGGGAACAATTTATGTCAGTATTATGCGAGAAGTTGGATAAAACAATTACTTTAAAAAGAAATCGTAAGAAATGTGCAACAATTATTAAAAGAAGGCTTACGGAGATCACATTTGAACTCTTTCTGATCAAGCCGAACACCTGCATTGAATATTGATATATAATAATGTTATCTGATTGTAAATGGAACATAAAATTTTCTTTAGGAAACACAAACCAGAAGTTCAGATCCTGAATGACTTTTCGAGTTTATACCAGAACCTCAGCTGACAAACAAGGTTTTGAACAATCAGTTGGAATATCTAATATACTGCCAGTAGATTACACGATCGAAGTTAGTTGAGTAAACTGTGGCACCAGCACTAAGAGAATTCTGAAGGGTTATCACGATGACAGAAAAAATGGTAACTGTATTTGGTTTACGAATGAAATTTGACTACTACTTGCTGTTTTCGCACTTAATTTCATTGAGAGATTAAACTTGGTGTTAACTAGCTCTGTGCTCAATAGGAACAGGCAATAGCTACCTTAAACATAATTAACAGGTTTGGCAAGGAATTTTATTCCAGTAACTGGAACAGAACTTCATATATGTGATTTCCAAAACAAAGACTCCCATTTTTATGAATGATGAATTTCTAGAAAGAATGGCTTGTACACAACTACTAATAAAAAGCGCATTTCGCTCGAATTTTTGCGTAGATCGTAGAATCGTTAGAAGTTTCAGCTTTATAGCATATCTTTTATACGTTCTTTCAGTTCATTACAAAGTGCGACCACAATTCTTTTTTCTTAAATTCCTTTTCATTCTAACGCATGTACTGCTGTGTCCATTTTCGATTCTCGCACTACCACTTACGATTCTCTGATTAGCACAAACTTTATGCGTGCAATTAATAAAGATCACCTACCCCACTTAACATAAGCAACTAACCCAACTAGGGCTCCGTGACTCAGAAATAGTGTTAGTGGCATCGAACTGGCCAACAGGTTATCTGTGTGCACTTCTAAGTGCGTCTAAGTGGATCTGCCGGTGAGTGTCCCATTCATTCCCGAACTGTGATCCTGTTAGAAATGTCTCGTAGTTACAACACTTACGGTTGTGTGCAAGTGTGGCGGGGAAAACAGTTGAATTCGCGGCATAATCTTACAACTCTTGTATTGAATGGGCACTTTTCAGAACATGCCATTCTGCCGTGCTCCATCGTCTTTATTGAAGTCGTGGTCACATTCGGTGAAACGTGAATGACTTGGGAGCTGATTCATAAGATGGCGAAAACAGCTAATATAATAGAGAGCTCACAGATCCCATATTAACGATTAGTAAGTGATGCTTCGTGGCACTGAAGGTACAAGAACGATGTAATTTTAAATCAGCATCAGCGAGACAATCTCAATAATGTTCTCACTGGTACTTGATTACATTTCACCACAGCCACTTTGGTTTTCCGCAAGCAGGATTCTTGAGAAGGTTTAGCTTTAGAATTAATCTTTATTGAGTCCACCTAACTCCGAATTCGAAACACATTATGTTGGTGATGCTTGGCTGTAATTAGCACACCTATACTGGGTCACTGTCCACTCATGTTGTCTTGGGACATTCTCTCAATGCTACCATCCTAGGGCATCATAATCCTCTTGGAATCAAATTAGTAAGTCGCACAGCTGGCGTACCTTATGAACAGCAGCCGCATTTTGCTGTAGTGTTTTTACTGAAGAGCATGTGGTCACCCACAGTTGGTAACTTACCACCCGTCTGCTGTCAACTGTATAACTATAGTGATCAAACTTTTATTTTTGATAATCCGGAATTTGAACATTTACTTAGGCAGACGTTTGAAACAAATAGTTGGTCAGTTTATGTGACGACATACTGAAAGTGGAAGTGAAAATGTGTGAATGCTAACAGATGGCTAATCAGTATATACGATACACAATCTGGCAACAAGATAACCGATCTCTACTAGCCAGCAAACAAGTAATGATTTTAAGTACTTTTTCCCCGTTTTAATTTACAGGGTTAAAAGTGCATTCATATTCGGCTGAGTCTCTGAACCGAACTAGAGTTTGTCAATCCTGACTCTAAATTCCTGTAGATCGTTTCAAATTCACTCCTCTCTTTAACGAATTTTCCACCGGAAATTAATGAATCACATGATCATGTCGAGCCAAAAATGTATGCAGTCAATTTCAGTGTGACGTTTCTAGCAGTTTCAGAGATATTCTGAGATCCCAGTGATATAACACCTTCAAAATACATCCTAGAGAACAGCTATAGATCTTGTAACGCACATTTGCTTGTAAACAGGACAGTCCTTGTTAGTAAATCTGAATTTAACATTCAGTTAGGGACACGGGGACAACAGTTAATGGCTACTGACTCTAACGTGATCAATAACTTTAACTGTACCTACGGAAGCGGATACACTGGTCGTACGTCGAGGTAACTGGGAACACGCAGTAATGAGCACATCCCCAGATGGTTGATTGATTCGGCATGTGGGAATTTGCCTAGCGTCACTATTAGTCACCTGAAAGAAACTAGACAAAAAGCGGGAGCAAATACAGCCTTCCCAATAGTGTACCGTCGAAAATCGTGACACGGCTTGAAATTTACAGACTGTGGCAATTCACCGGAGAAATCCTGTTCAATATGTGTAGAAACGAATGATCGCCACCCTTGTTTTACCATGGTAACAACTGCGTTCTTTTTCTTTACCTTCTTTTTCTCATTTCTGCATTCACTTACACCTTAACTCGATAACAATCTGGGAGTTCAGCCTGACCCCTGCCTCTCTACTCTTCAGCATTCAAGTCATTGTGATCAACAACCTCAATCGTTTAGTCCTTGACCAATATTTCCTAAGGATTCCACATCAATAACAACATTACTGGTTATAACATTATCATGCAGTTGCGTTTAGAATGTCATTGATTTGCCAAACAAAAGCACTGTATTCGTCTCCTGTTGCTATGTACGCTCACCATAAATAGCTTGTATCATTTTCGTTGTAATAATTGATGAAGTGAACAAAATGTCCTTGTACAACAGATGTTACGCTCTACTAGTCGCCTTTTCAAAATGTTTCAAAACCGTTACAAGGAACTGTAACTGACGGGCAGTTGATTACATACTAGTTTAGAAGATCCATCGTAATTAGGACTACCGAGAGCCGTCTTGATGAGACACTAAGGGTAGTCACGAACTGATCTCCATTATAGCAGTTCCTATCAGGTACGTGTCTTACTTATTTTGTTGCGCACCAATTGGTCGGGTTTTACGGAAGTGAAATAAACAATATGCAAGAAGAAACATCTTCACGAAAGGAGCACGATTGCGCTCTCCGGAAGGCTTTTATTGAGGAGAGTTGTTATGTGCATTATGAAGTAACTAATCCACTTGAAGACATAATTATTGTCCACTGGTGGCAATTGTCGATCGGTCAATGTACTGCCCTCGCCTAGCCTTATGCAATGTCTACCTCAACAAAACATGGAGAATTTTCACGCTGTTCTGAAGCTAGTTCACCCTGTATTGCCCTGTCCGTTTAACGTGTTAGACACCTAGTTGTGTTAATGTAACGAAGTAAGTTCCATGGGAATAATCTATCAAAATATTTGCTGTTTGCATACACCTGTTTAGCCTTCCGTGTAAGTTGTCTGTATTGCGGGACAAGACCTCAGGTTAAATGTCTTTAAATGAAAGAATTTAAATGTTCATGCAAGTAACTTAAACTAGTATACTCAAGCATCCGTCGTCGGTGGCCAGTTGAAAAATAGTGGAACTAGATCCGTGAATGTGTTAGTTTTTCCGACGCTATAGAGTTTAACTGTGTTCACGAGGGAATGACACACTATAGCGTAATCGCAAGTGGGGGGACTATAGGGTAAATTGAATCGACTGTGGGTTCACGGAAGTCCCATTAAGCACCAGTATGTAGGTGGCACCAGAATGTATTGCGAACAACTATGGGTGGAAAACAAACAAAAAATCACACTGGAGCCCAACAATAACCCGACATTCGTCAAGGCACACCTCCGATAGAGAATGGTCACTTCAGACCCTTTGGATTTACTACGACCGTACCATATGGTTCACAGTGACTCACTAATAACGATGCTAACTACTAGTTACACAGTTGCGAGTTTGGGTTTCGTTTCAGCCAACGTTTAGGCTTTTGTAATCTGAGAGTAATTGGCCTTTGACTGTCACGTGGTAGCAGACGTTTTGTGATAGAATTGTTGTAAACCCAAACTGAAAAGATTATAGTCGTTATAAGGATATGCACAAATGACGAGCTTTAACAAGAGTTATGATCGATTTTATTGCTTTCTTTTGACAAAGATCGGCTGGAAAAGTCTATTTGAACGCAACGGGCGCGATCAGTTTTGAGTAGTGTTCAACATAAAATTATCCAAAGTTCTTAACACTCATCAGCAAGCCGTAAACAATGTATTCTTTCTCCTGCCAGCGGATATTATTCTAACGTCGCTAAAAGTACAGCGGTAACGATGTCTACATGTTTATATTTTCTGACGGATGCAAAGGTAGATTGCTAGTAAACTGACAATATTTACATTAGACGGAAATGCTTTTTGCAGAGACTGCATGAGAAAACTATGGACCATTGATCACTGTTTGCGCTAACCTTCTATCTACATTGGGAGGCATAATTAAACAGAATTACTCACACATTTTTTTGTGTGCTCACAACCCATTCTCATTTACCTGGACCGTTCACTTTCCTTTCCCTCCTAGTTTGCGGTAATGAACGTCTAGTTAGAAAAAATAGAAGATTAAAAGAACCAATCTTTTGTGCCTTCAGAGACAACTAGTGACTACTGTTATCTGAAGTAGTGAGGTACATGACCAAGATGTCTGAGTAATCAAGGTGATGTTTGATGCTACCTGGAAATTGATGGTGAAATATAGTGACTGTGGTTTAAGTGTTTTAGGTTACTAGTGTGCACTGTACAACAGTCAGAGTCACGTCACACCAACTGACTGCCGATCGATTTACAGCCGTGCTGAACATGGAAATTTACCTCGAATCTTGGTTTCGTTGTCTTGGACCGCGTGCAACACAGACTTCATGTCTGGGTCACACTGACAGTTCGAATCAACCAGGCGCGTTGATTCTGCAATTTTTGTTCGAAACATTCCGTCTAGGTAGCTGATATGGATTGTCACTGACAGCATGCTACTGCAAATCAGCCATCCCATTGAGTTATAAATCATGTTTTGCTTACTTAAACATCCGGAAAGTCCTCAGTTGACATACAGGTCTAGGATGAATTGAGATTCGCACAAAATCCACATGGTTCCTAGCTAAATAGGTTAGTTTTTTTATGAACTAAAGGGAACAGTGAAGGTTCACCAACTTTTCAAGATTCTAGAATCGGACTTTTGATAAACCTCTTGTTTACATTTAAAGCAGTTGGAAAATGTGGTTTGAAAAGCTGAAGAAACTCAATGCCTAGCTTATGTAGCTTAGAAAACTTCCGAGATATGTGAACGACCGAACATTCGTCAAAGAAGGTACAGATGTAATTTTGGCTTTTTGTTAGTGTGCATTTTGGTGCTTTCCAACCATTGCGCATGGAGTAGAGAGACAAACAACTGAGTTCCCTCTTTATCAGCACTCAAAGCTGAGTTGAGTGAGTTGACTAATTATCCTGGCAACGGTTAAGGATGGAGTTTGAAACCGTACGCGGTTGGGCCGCCTATATTTAAGCTTAACATGCTCACCCACTCAGAGGCAGCTAAAGTATATAGGACTCAATAGTAACCTATCAGAAATCAGCTCTCAAGTGTAATCACGTGATCGCATTGAAACCGTAATGTAAAGAGAGTGTTGATGTCACATGAACTAGATTTACTAATAGTACACGGCGCTGTCACAAAAAATGGTTTCTTCCATCTTTTGATACGAATATCAGTAACCTTCTCGTAGAGGAACGTTTTATAACGTTTTCCTTTCAATATCGATTTACTACTGACTGAATTTGAAAAGTAACTCAACTCGCCCCGCGTGTCGTTCACGTAGTCCTTAACATTAGATCGAGCTATATTGTTCCACGAGACAGCGAGTCAGGCTAAACGCCTAACGTTCCACTGTTGATTGACTGTCGGGTATAACTAACTATACATATAGATATATATATATATATATTCAGTAGAATTAAGGTCCAACTTTTGCAGTAGGTCAAGATAGCTTACGTACTTCGTTTAACGTCGGAATATCTTTTAAGAATAATCATGTTTGTGGCGTTATACTGCTTCCTTCCAAAATCCAGCTATACAAAATGCTATTCACCAAAACAAGATAACTCAGTAACTGATCAGTAAGATCTTGATATAGTCAGCTTATGGTGCAACTCAATGCATGTATTCTATATCAGTCCATTGTGTGTTTAGCTTGATGAAAGGTAGTTACTGAAAGTTAAGTTTTTACTGCAAAAAGTATGTCCTGCCTATCAGTACTGGTCTGAATCTAGTTGGTAAATTGATCAACCGCATACACACTACCACAGAGATATAGTTTAGTCCGAGAATGAACATGGTGGCTATAACAGAGTTGTTACCAATTCCTCAGTGCATCAGTAAGGGAAATTGACCGGACGCTATCTGAACTCATAATAAAACAAATTTCACGCTTGAGAAGTAGGTATGCACAAAGGTGACTATGTTACAGAACATCTTACGAGTGCTGCAGGTTAAAGATATTCACAAAAATTAACGACAAGGTAAACAAACCACCTGTTGTACGACTGTCCCGTCACTGGTTGGATTTCCTAGGTTTAGTTAAATAAGTGCAATCAATGTGTAAACCCATAAACGACAGACCGTTAACCCTTGAAAGTTATGTAAAATGCCGATTTCCACAGCTACAAACTACGATGTAAGCTGATCATACGTTAACTGTATTCGACTGTTGAGGTCTGCACTCAAGCACGCGCACTGGACATCACAGACTGGTAAGCATACTTTCGAAAGAAAAAACGGATATTTGACTCGCCTTTCGAATAAGTCAAATAGTATTGGATACGTATTTAGCATCCAAACTAATGTAGTGTAATATCCAACCCGGTTTATTCTCAATTATTTACAGTATGGTAAATCTTTTATTGTTAGTATTCTCGAACTTTTTGACAACATTGATGTCAGTGACTTTCCACACTGAATATTTGTATCAACTTTACAACTAATGCTGGGACAGTGTTATACTTCGTAATGCAACCTAAACAATTAGTGAAAAATGTGTCGATTCTTAAGAAAATCTTTGTATATTTTGCGCGAATATTATGGTACGTCACAAAATGAGATGAGTTTTGGTAGGGACCCTATATACCTTCATTGTTTTCCGTCACTTACGACAAACATGATGATATACGACTC
Organism: Paragonimus skrjabini miyazakii; assembly: GCA_014338405.1. Classification (NCBI taxonomy): domain Eukaryota; kingdom Metazoa; phylum Platyhelminthes; class Trematoda; order Plagiorchiida; family Troglotrematidae; genus Paragonimus; species Paragonimus skrjabini miyazakii. Next base: position 76,003 of record JTDE01000955.1, read on the forward strand.
ACCAAATGATCAAAATAGAGCCAAAAACGTTTTTCAGACAATATCAACACATCATTTGAAGTTGATGCCATTAATTTACTTTTACTTTCGAAATTAGCAAAAGTTTAGTATTGTCAGTTGACAGCTACGAAAGATTTTAGTTCTTGACTTAAGATTTTGATGAGTCTTCTCGGAAATTTGCTAGAAGTTTATCAACTATTCAAGGAACCTACAATTTGTGAAGTATTCTACGGCTCACTATCTTATAGAATGTCACAGTTCTTCCGCTTGTTTTATGACAGTTCATTTGCAAAGTTATCAATGCATGCTTGAGTTAGTTTGACATTGTCCATAATACATTTGTTTGTGAAACATTTGGAAAATGTTTCCCACTTGTTGGCAAAAAACACACCATAATCTGGCGAATTAATCAGTTTCACGTATGGATCAACTCACTGTGTTATGTGGACTTTAGTAAATGATTCGCGCGAGTGACTGCACAAGCAGGAATTCTCAAAGAGTTTATTCTGGAATCCACCAACGCCACCGTTCAGCAATGAAACTACATTACAGTCAAGTAGTTTGACAGATTTGATTAGTTGAAAATATTGATTTCGGCTTAAGAGTGACGTCAGTGGATCCTGAAATGCTTTGAAAATTGTGCTTGTGCATTCGTCCGCCTAGACTACTTGACAAATTCCAAATGACAAGAGAGTGAATGAGCGACTGAGTCTTAGTATGAGTTTCCAACATGGCCTCGTAATCAGGCTAACAAGATCTCCATTATTTTATTGTTGATGTACAACCACGATCAAGACGAATGAAACAGATCCTCTTGGGTTTATTATGAGCTTAATGGGTGAGCCAGAAATGTCAGTTTATGCCTCAAGCAGGTCGAACATCCAAATTGAACCAAACGCCTCTTAATCCTTTAAAAGAGTTCCTATCGTTCTTTTGTCTGCCTAGTGATGGCTTATTTTATTTATGCCGTTTTACAGTAGATCAGAATAATATAATACTTTCTCGGTGACAATTCGTAGTTGAAATTTGGCAGCTTGTTATTTTATGAGCCTCTTAAACTTTTGTCACCAGTCAATTTAATAATAATATAGTATTATTATTTTTCTTCAAAGCCAACTTTATTGTGAATCACAACGTTGACTGACAGCTGGTTAAACTTTTTCACGCGCTAATTGATCGGCTGATGCACATCATTATTAGAAAGTTGAATTTAAAAAACTAATTCGTTCCGGTTGTTCTACTTCTCTACACCAGTCCTATATATAAGTAAACCATGGCCCAAGTACATACAAATTCCATCGTCACAAACGACACTCGTAGAATTGGTGACGGAGGAGATAAGAAGGATGGTCTCTAACGTGAAGGGTGATCGGTCAGATCCCCCATTCATGTTATCTCTACCTGATGAGCCCAAACAAGAATGGAACCCGGTAGTGGAGTGTCAGTTTGAAAATGAGCATCAAGATTTTGCCCTCTACTGGCCCGATGAAGTGGCAGCAAGTGATAGTATTTAAACTCTGTTACCTGACGCCCAAATATGCTTTTTAAAACTCAGCGAAGGAATTACTAATTCTGATCACGTGTTACACATTAAATGTAAAGCGTCGCTTCACGAACAAATTATGCACAAACTTGCAATTAAAAAGTGACGCAAATCATGACGGTAAAACTAACAATTTCAAGTCGAACATCGTTCACATTTGACCACAACCTTCACATTCAGACAAATTTCCCAGCCAACGTCTTTTAAGCGTAAACACTAGAGTGGAGTTTTACTCTTGTTATTCCTCAGTAGTATTGCATGTCTTTTCCACAGTCGGGACTAAAAAGCCAGCCATCAAACGTGGCGATGAGATCGGAGAGTGCGACCTATCCAAAAAGTCCTGATCGCGGAATTGTTGATCGCAGTTAACAGACAGTAACTGTGTCTAGTACTGAAATCAGATCATTACTCACAACCAAAAGTGATCAGACTTTCAGGTATGATAATCCGGTCATGCCCAATGTGAGGTCAGTGGCACAGTGGCAAACACGGTTGCCTCATCAAAGCGTGGCCGGAGTTCTAGTCCCGGCCGTGGCAAGGATATGCACTACTGACGAGCTCTAATGAGAGCGAAACTCGAGTCTAGTGCTTGCTGTGGAAAGTGGCCGACTGGAAAGTCTATGGGAATGCGACAGCCGCGATCAATTATGGGTGATGTTCAAATTGAAATAAGCCAAATCCCCGACTACCGATCAGTAATGTGAAATATCGCCTAGCACGTTTAATGAGATCGGAGATTTCCACCTGTCTAGCAAGTCCTAATCGCGGGGTTATCGATTGGAGTTAACAGACAGTAACAGTGTCTCCTATCGAGACGATCGGACAACCTGATGATTACTCACAAGCGAAACTGGTTGAGCGTTCACATATGATCATTCGTTCGTGCCTAATGTGAGGTCAGTGGCACAGTGGTAAACACGGTTGCCTCATCAAAGCGTGGCCGGAGTTCTAGTCCCGGCCGTGGCAAGGATATGCACTACTGACGAGCTCTAATAAAAGCGAAACTCGAGTGTGGTGCTTGTCTTCGAAGGGGACTGACTGGGATATTTATGGGAATGCGACAACTGCGATCAGTTGTGGGTTACGTACAATTTATCTAAAAACCAAAATCCCCTACTACCCATCAGTAATCGAATTGCCGCTCAACAAGTTAATGATTTTTGTGATTTTAATTAGGAGAGAAGTCCTGGTCGAGGGGTCATTGATTGGAGTTAACACACAGTAACTGTCACCTCTCGAGGCAATCGGGCAACCTGATTACTACTCACAAGCGAGGGTGATCGGGCGTTCACATTTGATAATTCGGTCGTGCAGAATGTGAAGTCAATGGCGCAGTGGTCAACACGGTTACTTCATGGAAATGTGGCTGGATTTCTAGTCCCGGCCGTGGCAAGGATATGCACCAATAACAAGCCCAAACAAGAGCGAAACTCGAGTCGTGCGCCTCACGAAAGATGCCGGCTAGAAAGTCCATCTGAATGCAAAAGCTAGGATCGACTTCATCTTAAAATTAACCAACTCATCGAAAACTCATCAGAAAGTCAGTAATATTTGACTGTCCCAGAGGCATACGGTACCGATGAACTCTACCAAAAGCGAACATCAAGCCTAATACTTCTCTCCATAACAGGTCGGTTAACAAGTCTTTATGATTGCAAGGGCTGCAATCAAAAATGAGTGAGGTTCAATTTCAAGTTAACAAAATCCCCAAATGCTCGTCAGTCAGACCGAAAGTTGACTAATCTGATGCGTCGTCTAACTATAAATCTCTTGTTGCAAGTTCAGACAAGGTTTTATAATATTATCCCCCTAGTTTTCTCACTTCGCTGAGTAGTATCGGCTCATTACACTGAACAAAAGTCAGTATGTACAGACAAAGTCCCGAGGAAAATCACAGATATTGAAACGGTTTGACATCATATATTAAACAAAACTTTAACGGTGTTCCAGTGCAGCATTTTTAGCCGGTGCTGATATTCACAGTCTAAGCAAGTTTGGATCCTGGATGTAATTACATAATCATAGTACGTACGCGTAGCTTATCATAGCATACACGTGACCATTTAGATTTATATCGTAGATGTTGATTAAAATGGTCTCGTCGAGATACATCATGCTATATTCTTGTACATACCGGTTCCGAAATTATTTTCATTCTGTGATTAGTTTGTACACGATTACTCTATTAATAGGGTGATTACAGCTTACTGTCTTCTGCACAGTAATTTATGCAATGCTTCAGATGGCGGTTTATTTTCTGCCTACACTGGTGTACTTGGTCCATCCGTTGACACACTGACCTCAATAATCAGTCCCTTTCAGAATCTGAAGTTAGGTCGACCTAGATCGAATAGGAGGCCGCCCCGGTTACAACGCCGCAGCAAATTGGTACAGGGTTCAATGAAGACATAGCATAATTTGGTGTAAAGCAACGAAACCTATTGCCTCATTATATTAACTGTTTGCCTCCCAGGATCGGGGCCCAAAAGCCAGCAGGATCTGTGAATGGGAAAGGTAGACAACACTTCTGGTAATTGGGTTGCCGTAAACAATGTCACGGAAATGTTTACCGAAGTGAGGCCGTGAAAGCTACAGAGGAGCTGTCTTGTTTTCACTTGCAACTTGGCTGCTTCTTTGCAAGCTACAGATAACTTGATATTGTACCAGTTTTGGTTTATGAGTTTTGTGGATACATCTCCATTAGTCTCCTAATCCTCATTAAATTAAGACCCTTATCATAGTGTTGTAATGGGCAACTATCACGACCACCCATCTGCGAATTGCTATTGTTGTTGCTCACGTTGTTTATGTTAACAATAAGGCAGAAGAGGAGATTGCATTTGTATATCCAACCAGGAGAGGAAAACTGACGATTCTTGAACTTTTATCAAAATGTTGGTCCGTAATCACACATGGTAAGCGGACTAACTCTATCACACGCAAAACGTGACCCGAACAATTGACTGACGGAGTCAAAACTTCCATCGAAGAAATAATCTGAGTAGTTTCAACTGGAACGATTTGAAATGCGTCGTATTTTTACTATGGCAGATGTTCCTGGGACTCCTTGGACGTCTTTCCAACATTCATTTTAGATGTAGTTCACCTGTAGCTCCGTTTTCCATTCTCACTTAATAAATGTCAATCCACTGGAGCAGATAAGATGTTGGTTTATATGTGGATGAAGTTTGTAAAATGATATATAAATCATTGTTGGCATGTGCATGGAACGACAGTAGAAAACTTTAGAGCACTGATTTCATATGAAATGGGTCAATACTTAACAAGATCGAAACCAGCATTTTGGTTGGCCGAAAGCAAATCACCTCATCAGACTCATAGACAGTACATTAGTTACACAGTCGTTCTGAGGAAACTGGTCGAAACGTCATGATCACGTTAGAGACCTTGTTAAAAGTTCCGGTAGACAAAATCCGTTTTGGCCGGGAAAATATTAAGATATACTTAAAACACTGCGTTCCCTTGATCCAGTTCACCAGTAACGATAGAAGACATACGTCGCGAGATGTTAACATTTCCTTTACTCTATTCGGTCACGAACGTAAAACATTGGAATATATAGGACATGTGTGTGCATAAACTATTGACTCATGCAGTGTGTCTGCCCTGGAACTGATAACAGTCTTTGATTTGTGTAAACCCAATCGTTGATTGTTTCTATTGTTGTTGCTATCCGCAGGTCCTATATATTTCAATGTTTTACGTTCGTGACTGAAGAGGGTAAACGAACTGTTAACATCTCGCGACGTATGTCTTCTATCGTTACTGGTAAGATATATTTGTTTATTCATGTTCTTTATAGAACCCCTTCAGTTGGTGTACAGTGAGAACAATACAGACTTTCACAATAAGCCACTTGCATTTCTCTAACTGTGATCACCCCGTCAGTTGTTCCCGAATTGTACCTACCTATCAACATTGAAAATCAACTGCGAATTTATTGGTGGCCTATTTTTCTGGTACTTTTAGCCCTCTTTATCGCTATTTTAATAAGTGGTCAGCAACAATTAGTTGGTTCTCTCAACTTTCAGTATTTCGCCATCATTTTTGGTCTCTTCTCGTCACTTTGGCCGGCATTTACTGCTTATTAAGCTTACGGGAAACCAGAGAACGCACTCAGTTCGTCCTCTGCGTAATGCGACGAGTCACTAAAGTAAAATTTTGCACAGAACGCGTTGACACGCCCAGCTGCGCATATGGCCCTGTATATTGTTGGCAACACATAACGAGGTGTAACTGTGACTAGCATGACCAGATTGTGGAGTGGATGCTGGGCACAATTTAGGCGGCAGAATCTTCACTTACTGAATGGCCACAGAATTAATCTAATGAGTTTTAACTTAGAAATGGGGACATTGGCTAAGACACCATGACTATGGACTAAAACGTGACATGAAAAGTCTAAATTAGAACAAAGAAATCTGAGCCGTATTAAGACGTATCTTGCTTAGACGTCTGACTCGACCACATTATCCTAGGTTCTAGAAAACTGTTTAACTGACAAAACTTGCAATCAACTTTCATTCTTGTGCATACTAACCTAGACAAACGATGCTCACGGGGACAGTAGACCAACCTAGTTGAAACTTGTCTCCAAGCTGGATGATCCAGAGGACTAGTTAAACATAACACTGGTTCATTAAGTCTGGTAATCATTTTCATCCTGGCAGACGTAACCGGTTGGATACTGAATGGAATCACTAATGAGGTTGATGGAATTGGGACGATGAACACATATGAAAGATTGACAAAGGGCAGGTATGAGTCAACCGAAATTTCGACAGACATGAATAATCAAACGAAAGATGGAAGCAAGTGGTTGGCTAAGACCTATGAGGACTTTGTTCGATGGCGCGGCTGCACACAGCAGACTGTTTCTAGCTGTCATGTGATAAGTAGTGCCAGCTGTGTGCCGTCGGAATTCGATGGCATTCTGGTCGATTATCTAAAATTGTAGACTATGGTTTATGTTTGCCGCAAGCCGTTTAATATCAGTTAAACAAAAACAGAACTATGTAAATACATTGATGAAAGAATACTAATCAGCCAAAGTCAGTCGTAGGGAATGAATCCGAAATTCTGCCTCAGCATCGACGTAAATCGATATACATCCGGTTACTCCATTAGGAAATTAGCAAGGAATATGGCCATAGCAAGTTATTGGTTTTCGATAAACGGAGTACTGGATACCATAAGTGATTAAATTGTGGAATCTGATTGTGATGTGCATCTTATAAATATGCTGTCTTGAGGACAATTTTACTAAACTAGACTACTTATGATTATGTACAAGTAAACACTGACTATCAAATCATACTGTCCTAGTTGGTGAAATCTCAATAGTTGAGAGCTTCCTAAAGTTATTTGTACAACGCAATAATAACGTAGGGGTTTGATCGGACATACCATTCCATATGCTAGCCAGTTTGCCATGATTGGTTCGTCACATGTAGACGATATTTAGTGTACAGTACAGAAGAACCAAGGATAACCGGCTAATTTTACTTTATTTTGTTCTCCAAAGTTGCTTAAATTGAGGAACGTGGCGTAAGCCATCTGAATTTCCTGAACGATCTGATAACTACAGTAGTGAGCGTTAGACGCCTTCATCCTGTTTGAGTCCTGTACATCGTTTGACCCAAGCTAAACGAAATTGTCCCACTTCTATACGTGAGTTGTGAACAGTAGTGTAGATGATACCCGGTCGTTAATTCGAAGTTCTTTTGCGACAAATTTTGCTATTGATAATGTTGGACAGCTTGACCGTATCTAGGTCATACCCGTTATAGAGTATCACATGGCATCTGTGGATAACAAGCCTAGAATAAGCGAAGTTGGGCCAAAAGGCCCTGAAATAACGTATAAAAATTTCTAGCATATCAACTTGAGACACATTTGTGTGTGATCAAACAGGAACCATCACGCAGTACAGAAAGCCCTCGGCTACTGTAACGAATAACAAGGGCGGATGTGCAGTTTGAAACTTAGTTGCTAAGATGTGGAGAAAGTTGGCATTAGGGGGAGCTTGAAACTTCTGTTGCTCAAAGCATTTTAGAGTACCCATAACGAAACATTTTCACATTATCGATACACAACCTTAACGCGCCATAAGAAACTGAACGCTTCTTGTTGCTTCATAGAAAATTCGACTTGTTGGTGCACTGTGAGAATGTGGAATCTGACACACGGTTCAGAACGATATTCAGTGAACTTTGCTACCAAGCACAACTATTTTGTTGTCTTATAAAATGTCGTTGTGTTCAACTAGAGATTTAGGACCATGTAGTGAGTCGGTGGATAATTTGTAGTGTCAATGTAATGAGTATCAGGTTACTTCGCTTAACATAGCAATTCGGTTATCGTTAACAGATTTTCAGCTTTTATCACACCAAATACAACATTGTTGAAAATGAAGACGATAAACGCATTCAGTGCCAATCGCCCGTCAATACCGTGTTGACAGATAACGTCAGGTCCACAGTGAGTACCACTAAGACGACCAATTAGGTGTCTCAATCTACACATAGGGCTAAAAGATTCACACCCCAAAACTCAGGGGACAAACAAGAAGTACAGCTAAGGATTGCAAATGGTCGATCTCAATGATTACCCTCAAAGGGTAATCAGGCTGTAATGGTCGGTCCACCAAGTGCCCATAAAATGCCTCATTCTACACACGGTCGTACCTTGCGACGCCTAGACATTTCATGGTTAGCAAGGTCACAGCCTGCATGACGTTCAGTGCACGTCTGAATTTGTGCAGTGACGACGATGACAAAATAGTATCATCTTTTAAGTCGCTTAAGAAATTGTTAAAACTGGATAAACTATGTCACGAATGTTGAGAAGAATTTCCCATATGCGCCAGTGGAACTGGTTGAAAGCTACGACAGCTTGAAACGTCCACATTGATGCAGTCGACCGGTTGCAGTCATATGAACTCTCTGCTTCCAATAGAACTTTGCATGTATTGGCATCTTTAAGCATATTGCAGTGATAGTCAACAAACAAAGGAGTTCGATCCAGGCGCCCCATTCGCGTACTCTCCTGATGAAGATTTATAAGAAAGCCAAAATGGGTCGAGCGGTAAGGCGCTGTAAGTGGCACGACGTGATAGGGATTGAATTAATTGGAGAAACGAACCGTGGTTCATTCTGTGTCGTAGTAACGGAAGACTGATGGCACACAGGATGGATTGTTGTTCCTATACAAAGAATATTATGAGAGACCACTTTAATAAGAAATTTTGAACTTGACAACCCTCTGAAAATCGTTTAGCCGCTAGTGTGTGGTCCCCATATGTTAACGTGTGGTTTCTCTAACTTTCACCCTTTCCTTGCCAACACTGATTTTGTGTGGCGAATGTCGCCACTGCATAAAGCCAAGTGTGCATCGACCTTACAAACTATGACTTATGAAGGTGCTGGAAAGTAGCTTAGATTTATTTGGATTGTGAAGCAATCCAGTCGCGTTATCCATATTCTACTGTGACATCACCACAGATGCTATGAATTTCTAATTCAATCTTGCTCTAAATCGACCAAACAAAAATGGAGTTGGCGATCAAACTCGTATCTCTGAAACAGCCACAGAAGTCATTTTTCTATTAGTTCATGTTTAAAAAGGATGTCGAATAAAGTTGCTGTAGGGAAAGCAGATTCCCAACTATTGATGAAACTTAAATAAAAACCAGGTGAGGATAGAAACATACACACAAATCAAAGTAGTTAAAGCGGTACTTACCAATACCTTGTTTGTTTAGCATGGCCAGCTCCTCTACGGTTTCGGCGTCAAGTATGGCTCGAGGTAGTCTAAGGAATGGTCCACCTCCACGTGGTCTCCTGTTCAGTTTGCAATCCACGGTACGGGCCGGATTTTCCAACGTACACAATTACCGGAGTTCACAGTATTCGTTTGGGATTAAAGAAAGAAACGAGCATGACGGCACAAACTTTTTACCATAAATCTGATCGCATAACTTTATAAGGCCAGCTAGTTTGATTGCAAAGTCCGTGGGCTTATTTATCGGGCGCGCGTGCGTACTGGGCGACCTAGTTCTCTAAGTAATCCCCCTAAACCGTAGCAACGAATGAAATGTCGGGTGAATTCAGGTCATGGCACGCGTTACTCATCCGCCAATCTGTGCGTAGGTGTGTTTCATATGGGAAATACGCATGCGTGCGTGTGTGCTAGTGTGTGTACAGCTCTGACAATTGGACCTAGAACACCTGCGTCCACACCGTCATAGCCTCGACGACGGAGGTTGGACCATCGATTGCTAGGCGCGCACGCTCACAATGCGTGTGTGTGCAGAACAAAAGTTGAGACACGCAGAACTACGTCCATGTACAGGGCCCAAAATCGGATAGGGCGAACGCTGTGTACGACTTCGACTGCATTGTGGCATATTTGGCTGATTTGACCTGCAAATTCTTTCCCCGTTCTTTGTGTTTGTGTGCACAATTTGTATTAGACATGTTAACATTGACCGCTGAGAGCGTTTTGGAATTAATCACAGGTTTGTAATCGAACGGATTCATCGATGCACCTTTCTTGCAAGAATCCGAACTTACGACCCCATTCATTGTTTGCCGATAAAGTCATTATTTTGTTACACTGAAGTAGGTACCAGTAAAAACATTCGTCAGTCTCAGAAAAGCTTCCGAATTATAGATTTTGATCGCCGAACTGAGTACGGCTCATTATTGATCAAACACACTGTACAGGATCGGGTGGATGCCAAAATTTAGTCATCCTAATTGTATAAAAATTTATTGGAACAGTCACCAACGATTAGACACCAAAGATCTGTGCAAATTTAAAAGGAAATTCAGTAACCTTACTTACCGCTTACTGTTTACGTGATTAGTATCTAGCGTCCACGTTTGTTATGTTTGTCCAAAATCATGTAGATATCTAGTAATATTATAATATGGCGCGTCCTGAAGGTCCTCTCTGTCGACGCACATGCGCTAGTTAGTTAAGTCTAGAACGCCGTAATATTATATTCTTACATTTCATGATTACTCGATAAGTATCGACCGGCTTACTGGCTTCCGGTACTTTCAAGAGATGCGACATCACTATCACATCGACCGTGTTGAAACCACAAGCATTAAATTATGTGTACATCGTTGTGGGTCTACTCAAGAGGCTTTCCTGATATTCCTGATATCATGGCTGTCGCAGTTGAACTATTCAGGAAAAATCATGTCTGGTATAAATTATACGCCTATAATGTATCTGTTGTGTCCTGATCGTTTCCTATGACTTGATTGGCGTATTACACCTGATTTCTGTCAATCAGCTCATAGTCGACGCGCAGAAGAATGCATGTCTACAAACTAGCTGAACCAGAGGACGGAGATTGTGAGACGATCTGATCACTTCGTTTACTCCTATCAAAAGCATATTTCGAAATTCACAAGGTTTGTGATTAAGCAAAATGCGATCAAAACAACTTCGACGTGAACAACAAAAGTGATGTCATTCAAGTCATGGTTGCAGTGACCGGCGATCAGTGATAATGGTTTCGACTAACATTAATGAATATCCTATTTTATTACACAGTGCAGTGCTAAACAAAGAATTGGGAGGAACGCATTAGCTGGCCGCTTACAGAAATTTGACGACTGAGGAGCCAAGTCAGCGTCTGTTTGCCTGCAGCTGCTATGTCTATTTGAGCAATTCCGCAGGAACGTGTCCACTAGTCTTTACAACAAGACTTCCATCGGTCCACCGAACTTAATCCGGCTTCTTTCACGGAAAAATAGCCACATATCGAATTGACATGATCAGACAGACTTTTAAAAGAATTGTAGGCTTTATTAATCATGAAGTTGCTTTCAAACAGTGGTCTCTTCAGATGGCAATCTCTGGACGGTAACTCTTTATGAGCAGCCTTTTTAAACTCTATTAGGTAGTGGTTTGCAAAATACCCGGCCATGACGCCAGACTGAAGTTAGACTTCAATATTTGATCTCAAAATGTTAGATCTGTATCCAGCTGATCATAAGTGCTAATTTAGCATGCGCAATTAAAAACAATAGATGAAGAACCCGGAGAGGAACCCTTAAAATGTAACTACTGGCCGGATCATTTGCTTTTGAATAGATCGAACGGTGAACGGAGCAATCTGACCTGCGAAGCAGCAACATAATGGATAAGACAAACATTCATAAGAATACACAGCGTAATTAAACAAACACAACTTTGTACTCTGGTATTGCTAATTGGAGTTAGTGAGACCTATTATTGTCTGGCCTATTGATCGCATACTGATTATAAGTCAAGCATGGAAAACGATTGGCGTGTTTCTATGTGAAATCACAATACTCTGGAAAAGTTGTTATCAATATGCATTCGTTGATCTCCGAAGTTTTTTGTGAGATATTTTACTCGTACGTCTATGTATTTCAGTCGACAGTAGTTAACAAGACAGCTGTTGCGACATTTTCGGAAGCACTCAAATAATCTGAGCTTTACTCACAAGCTAATCGGTTGAGCGTTTGGGCGTGGTAAATGAGTCCTACCCAATGTACGATCAGGAGCACTGTGGACACCAAGAGGTTCAGATCCTGGTTATAGAAAGTATATTCAGTCTTGACAAGCCTCAACAAGAGCGAAGCTTGAGCATAGCGTTCCACTTTGATAGTGGCTGGTTATCTTGACTTCACTTGACTTGAATTGTCTATATAAGTGGAAAATCTGCAATCGACCGTGAGTAGTTTTTGGTGTATGTGAATGATGCTATCGGCTAGGTACCAGTAACGTTGTTATGCCTCAAACATAACGGATTTCAATTCCCACTGGAAAGTAACAAGTTGAGCAAACTATTTTGAATTTAAATGATGAACAGTTCATAAACTGGTCACAGAACATATAAGACAATTATTGATCTATAACTCGAATAAGATGTAATGAAAAAAACTGGTTGGACGGATTAGAATGCGAGTAATTCAACAGGCCTAGAACAAGTTAAAGTTGGTTAGGACAGTAAACATGCCAATAGCCGCCAACGTTAGTGAAATACTAAGCCTAATGCCCTATTCTAGTGAGGGTACTCACATGGGTATTACTAAACGGTCTCTGTTGACCAGTGTGATATTGCTGAAATGCACCCGATGTGAAAATTCTGTTGCGTCTAGCTTCTTCTATCCCAAAAAAAATAAGTTTATTGTTTAACAACACAGATTATAAGCTATTTCTGCCCCTATTTAGGGAATACGATAGATATTAGACCCACTTTGTAAGTCACCCACCATACGTTAAATGTGAGCATTGAAATATGTTACAAATCGATGCAAATCTGCTTCGGATGTAAGAGCTTATTCACTTGTCAGTTAACTTTTCCCTCCTCGTATGCTCTTAGAATTACAAATCTCTTGATCAGTTAATTCCTCCAGTCAACCACACCACTTGCCGGTGACCAATCCAGCTAGATGGGTTAACGGCACATCATCGGAATCAGAAAGCAACACTCAGTGTTAGACACCCGATCAAAGCACTCGTTAGAAGTGGCTGACATTAAGTGACAACGAGATTTGGTACATTTCAACAAATAAACTAGCTATTACTCAAATAGACTATTCAGTTAGTCTATCCGTACACTTATCTTTCTGTGCAGCGATAATGTGACGAAAAGTTCCGTCAAACTTCGGCTAGCTGCAAAAATTTGAAGATCGTTTGTAATGAGGGGTTACGCAAGTCTGACAGAAAGACCTGGTGTGTCCCCATTGGCGTGTGCAGGGGTGCTTCTTAGGGAGCCGATAAGTTAAAAGAAAATCTCACTTCTCCAACCACTACATGGATGGGTTTGGTGGAGAAGTACTGTGTAATTCACAACATTTAACTGCTCGTAATTGGGGGAATAATTAAGAAAGATCCGTAGATCATTTGATTTTTAAACAGCAGTTCAGCTGAAAACTATTGCAAAGATTATTCGACTTTCAGAATCCATTAATACTTTTGCTGACCGAAGTTTCCTGATTGCCAACAAAAGTTACTTAAACGAACCTAAATGCTCAGGAATTAGAAGTAGATTTCTGAAGAGAGATTCTGTGACACCAGTTACTGTGTACTTCTAATGTGGTTGTATGTCACTCTGGAAGTATTATCACTGGCTCTTTGATAAACACAAATTGGAACGTGATATTTCGCAGAGTATCTATCTATTTTCATTTGATTCGCTGCAATTACGTAGACTCCTGAAAATGGTCAATGACCATCAGCTACAAATGTCAGAATGGCATTCCATACACTTACCCACCACGTCAAGCGATCACGATCACTATGGAGGTAGGAAGTTACATAAGTCAGTTATTTTTCTCAGTCACTTCTGGTTGACTTGGAGACGAGTAGACCTCCATTATGGTCCATCAAAACATCCCTCTTCAACCCGCCTAGAGTCTTGTTGTATGTTTGTTTTCTGGTTGATCAACCACAAGCGGTTAATCAATTTTAGTCCGTATGAAAAGGAAGTACAACTTTTAAGTAGACTAAACAGATCCCTTCAGTAGTTATCGTTTGAAGTATGTCTAGATGTATATGATGTAATCTGCAAACTCACATCGGCAATCGAAGGTAGAAGTGTAACAGTTGAACGATACTACTGAATATCAGATGCGCACTCTTGTCGCCCGTCAGGCAGTATCCTGATCGCGGGAGTACTTCGATCACATTGTGCTGCACCCTCAATGGTCCTGTCCAACGTGAAGGTTTTCCAACCCGGTCTGGATCGGCTGGTGTACAACGGCTGAGAACCATCGTGCGGCCATCTTGACTGACTCGAAGCAGAAAGTTCTGTAAGCCAAAAAAGCATGGTTAAGTAGCACGCGTAGCAAGGTTAGTGTTAAATTTTACTAAAAGAAGTTTGAAGATAACTAGAATCGAAGTCATAATAGATAGTATTGAAACTCAATTTAAACGGCAAACCTCATACAGTCACCCATTTGAATACTTGTACACGTTTTGTTTAATCAAATTTAGATCCCGCAACATTTCAGTAGAAGAACACAATATGATTTAAGCAAGTTAAACCGGCCATGTGGCACTATCATGCCAAGTGACGAAAGAATTAACAAATATAGAAATGCAGAAGACGTTTGGCACAGAGTTGTAAGAGAAGTAAGAGGTAATCGTTTTCAAGAGACATTCATTAAAGTAGAACATTTAAACTACTTGAAGCTTATCATGGACCTAAGTATAATCAAACAATAGTCAGTATGACTATTTATTAACTTCACTGTTTATTCACGATGAAAGCTGCGGTTATAAAAACTTTTCAAAGTTCACAATTAATACGCTGCATAGACAACTGGATGTTAAAAATAATGTCATGTAGGTATTTTTTCTTTTTGTTTACTTCGAAAATTCCCATTGAGTCATAGAACACGAAGTGTAGCAAAAATATGCTTCCGATAAAATCTCATCAGGCTGTTACAGCTATAAAGGAAAATAAAACTAAAAACGGTTACATGCGAAACTTGGTATTGGTCCAAAATTCACACCATCTCAATTTTGTGTTTTTGAACGCCGAATGGATGTTAACTGCCCACATATCGATCGGGTGAGTCAGCTGATGGCCAAAGCAATTGAAGTGATTGAACAAAGTTTTTCTGTCCACACAAGGTTGGATTACGTAATCGAATGGCAATGGCCTCGGCAGTGGCCAACATTCGCTGGCAAACAGGTTTTGACCTGTTCAGTGGGACCCTGTAGATAACAGTGAACGATCGATCTATGTTGACCTGATGATCGCTGTCTGCCAGATGACCTACAATGGCACTCGTGATTGATTTTCTCTCACCTGTCCCGATCCATGCTGGGTGATGTTCTCTGATTCTTCTAGATTTTTTTATTTGGTGTGATCCCTTGCAGCTGACGTAAAAAAAACAACGTTTCAGATCAACTGTTCTGGGACTCCCCTACCCCCTTCGCTGTATCAAGAGAGTTGACAGTCTTAGTATACAAGCGAAAAACCCGACTGAAACCACATTCGATTAAATAAAGAGTAGAGATTTTTGTAAGAAAGTAGTTTTGTCTCCTTGCACAGTTATGGAAGCACCCAAGCAATTATTTGTCCAGCAGTTGTGCTTGACAAGACTAAATGTTGTTTGAACAGTTGTCTGTCTTTGTTGTACCAACACTAATAACAGTGATCAAAAATGGAACCGCCATCCAACATGGAATCCTCAACAGGAAGTTTTTAGTCAAGAGTAACCTAGATGAGACGTTGTTTCAATCCTTTTTGTTCAAGATTATTTCAGAATCGCTAAAGTTTTCCAATGCGAGGTCTAGTGGTTACTGGTAAAGAGATCATTTGTCCGTGTTGAACCCTTTGAAACAATCTGACGGACAAAGCATGTTACAGTCAAAGCCCCAAGTGGTTTATCACGTACACGTAATTTAGTGCCACCCTGCCGTGCAATAAAATGTCCCCGATAACTTAGTTGTGAAGGAAATGTTTAACTCACAGTTTTAATTAGTGTTCTTCAGTGAAATTTTGTGTGGCTCGCAAGTGGAATATATGACTCAGGCTGAGGACCACTGGTCTCGAACCGTAATAGGGTCTGCTCGTGAAGTACTGTGAGACTGGCTGAAACCACAGTTTGACCCAAGAGTAGGAACTAGGTGGCATTCAGAAAATACAAAATTATTCTTCTATAATTATTTTACAAAATGACAAGCAAACCTTAGTTTGGATTAGGAGGGAATATATCAAAGCCGAATGAAAATACATTGAGTGACTGCGGCTGAGCAGAAGCTTTAACTTGAAACAAAACTAATTTGGCCGTTTTCAACTAAAAGGCAGTATTCCTCACGGAAAATTTACAATGGACCACTGAAAGACGTTGTACTGTGCGTCCCAACGTTCAGCATAAATAATAGTTCAGGTTCCAATGGAATATGCTTTGACTAGAGTTAGGACTTCGATTCGTTTCACTCGAAAGTGTCATTCCGTTGCAAACAGATCTGTTATAAGTTATTAAGAACCACGAATACTGCTATAGTCTGCGATCTACATACGCCGGGTGACAGGCTGGAGACAGAATTAGCCCAATGTTCGCCGAAATATCTTGAAGTAGGCATGGAGATCAGGAAAAGCTCAAAATCGACATAAGTCACACGAGTGATTGCTCATAAAAATTGATTTGAAGGAAGAATGGCGAAGAGTGAAGGACTGAAACAAACCGCACAAGACAAATTAGGAGAATGAGACAGGAGGATACGTGACATTTAAATGCAAACGTGAGTATTCCATCGACCATACGTATGTATGAACTGGGTTACAACCATCTTGTTTTATTGAGAGATATTCCGCCGAATTTGCACTCGTGGTCAAGACAAGATGTTAGACTACATCCATGCCGTCAAAATGACACAGTTAATTTGTAACATTTATCGTATTGTTTATATTTAAATGAACATGCAGCACACTAGTGGTAAAAGGAGTCGGGACTTGGCTGTTTCTGGGACAAACGTCCTAGAGAAGACAGTGAAATTTGTCCAAGTTGAACCGCACATCACAATTCCAATGTTTAAAACTCAGCTATGCAAACTTCACGTAAGTGTTGGCTGTTGTGTCAAAAAGCAGATACAGAGAAAGTTTGGAGTGAAGACCTAAGTGCGAAGCGTAAACCGTTTCACATCCCCGTAGAGTTCAGTGAACTTGCCGTTTGTAACCAAGGGGATATTTTGTTCTTGTATCCTCCTCCACTCACTGTTGGAGTGTTAATTAAATGTACGGCTTGAGATCAAAGTATTACTTAATTACCGCCCTGTTTTTCTTAAGGCTTTTGCCAAAAAGACCTCTCGAGGAGCGACAACGATCAGTAACTAAGTGAAGTATCATCAATTGACTCGGGAGAGTTTTAGGCCAGAAAATAAAACAATCCAAGTTGAGTAACTTGAAAACGGGTCACCAATTACAACTTTCGAAAACCTTAATAGGTGAGGAGTCAATTCTCATCAACCAAATCTCTCCAGTTCAGGCCAGCGGAGTGGTAAGTTAGGTTCACTGTTTGTCGAATGAACGTGATGTTCAATTAGTATACAATCCGGCATGACTATGTTTAACTTATATTTTATCCAGTGTCAGCAGAATCAGTAAGTGTCACTACAAAGACGACATGCCTGTTTTCAGCATTGAAATGATGTTGCGTGCGTACTGAATAAATGGCATAAATCGTCAACAGAAAACTTAAAATTTAAGAACAGAATTAGATTAGATAGATACGTTGAGGACATTCGGTCATCAACCCTAATCTCCATAGCCTTTCCTTTACTATCTAAGGTGGACCATAACCTTTTTGCAAACAAACTATGCTAGCAATGCGTTAAACAGAATCCTGGCTTTTTACAAAATACGGCAGTTTAACCTCCTTTCAGACAATCTCAGTAGGTAACAAAGCGACACCACTGCGCTATTCACGGCTGTGTTCAAGAAGTCAGTTTGTATGCAGCTACTATTAAAAGGCAATAATCTAGGATAAATGATGTCGGGAAAAGTTGACATGGCTCGAAATAGGGTCTACAATGCTGTAAAATCATCTGACCTTGCGCACCGAAACTTTGCTCACTGGTCGTACAACAACAGGGATATTTGTGGTCATACGACGAAGTTCAATTAATTTCCTAAAGTTCGTTTAACAAATGAACTACTAGTTACTGGCGAAGTAGCCAACATTTAATAAACAAAATTTGATCACAGATGTTGAAGAAATGACTGAGTCAAACAGTGAGATAACGGTGAATGCTTATATGTCTATAATTGCGGAGGAAAGATATTTACCACATTAATCAAGTTACTCAAGGTGTAAGTGACTGATCTGTTATGCGGTGTGGTTCGTGTCCTCAGAGAGTAGTGGCGGTAGGAATGGGATTTCAGAAGTCGGGAAAGAGAGCAGACATGACCTGAGAAGAGTATCTCGACAAGGTTGCAAAATGCAGCGATGCACTCAGGAATACAGAAGCTCACGGCTAACAGAATTACGAGCGAGTCCGATTGCGTGAACAGTATTCACAACTGGTCGCAATTCAGCAGCATTTTTCAACAAGTCGCCTTCGTAAATAAGCACTTGATTCGAGCTTCGCTCTTGGTAACTGGCTAGTAGTGGATATCCCTGCCACGGATGTGACTAAGACCCTGTCCATGCTTTCATGAGACAGTCTGGTTTACTAGTGCATCACTGAATTCCGCAGCAATTTGAAAATTACTCACAGATTAACGTGGCTGAGGGTTTTCATAAGATAATTCAGTCTTACCTACAATGAAATCAATGGAGAAGTGGTCAACATAGTTGCTTCATGGAAGCGTGACCGGAGTTTTAGATCCGACCGTGGAAAGGATATGTACTAGTGATGAGCTCTAACGGGACCAAAATTCGCTTCTGGTTCTTCTTTCTAAGAAAAGCTTGCCAAAATTCGTATCTGGATGAGAAAGCTGTTGTAATATACGAGTGACATTTAAGTTATATTAGCCAAACTCTCAAACTACTTAGTGATTTGCATGACCTCACCGGGAGTATACCATCTTTTCCGTAAAATTGTGACAATATTGCAGCACAGAGTAACAAATGTAGAAAATGTCTGTGTTAATAAGACGGTAAATTATAGGTTGTAATGTATGCAAGGCTCTGAACTACAAAACCTACGAAGACAACTTTCTCACTTTATCAAAATGGATTGTCACCTTTAATGACTAGGAGGGTCGTGAGTTAATTCTAACTAAAGGGGACCCAGGAGTCGATTTATAATCAGTAGTGCTGTGGTGGCTAACAGTTGAGAAATTTTGATAAGTTGTGTAATGAAAGCTCGAAACTAAATCCTTCAGACATTAATGTCAGTTGACCACATCACCACTTCATGAGTAACCGAAGTGACATCTTACTAAAGCATAAACCTCCTGTTATTATACTGAAAGCATACTTAAACGGACCGTGTCATCCGAGAAGAGCATGAAGAAGGCAGAACGAGGAACAGGTCAGCCATTTCTATCCATGCACGTAAACCGTGTCATAAATGTAAACTAGTTGTGCCTCAATGAAATAAGTGAATTGACAACCCTACCATGAGCTTGAGTTTTCAACAAATGACTTCTGACAAGACTTTTGACAGTCATCCATGTATGAACTACAGAAACCTTTGCATTAGGGAGGAAGTGTATTCTAGTTAAAAACATACATCAATAACACTGGAAAATAAGTATCCCAATAAGGAAATTTAATAATTTCAGTTTGACAAGTTTTGAATAGCACTTCTTCGTTATAGCCACTAGAGTCTATCGAACAAGTTAGCTATGCCTTTTCAGAAGATAGCAGGGGATCTGGGTAACTCTCAGCAAATTGTTGATGAGAAAAGGAAACAAGAAGTCAAACACGAAAATAATTCCTTCTATACGCAGAAAGCTCTAGGTTGTGTAATATTCAAAAGGCTTGCTCCATATTTAACTGAAGCCAGCACGCCACCAAGTGTCGTAAAATGGAGGACTGTGGTTCATTGTGACGTGTCACGCCGTTCTGGTTGAGTTAAAACCAAGTGCTGTCTGCAATTGTTTTACGGGCTCCAAGCGGAATCTGTTCATTAATCGAAAGGGATGTCGTTGCTGAGAATCACATTCAAACGCCAACGGCTGCCCACCGACATTTGTTAAGAGATGCAACAAACACATTCAGTAGATGTGATAAGTTCCACAGTTCCCAAACTAAATATCTGGCCTCGTTTACCGTAGTAAAGTGGTGACACTAGCAGTCGGTTGAAAATTTGCTCCATGGTAGCTACGGACGCAAGTTCTATGCAGCTCAACTAGTTCAACCGTTCACCATCACCAAATGAAGTAGCTGAGCGTTTCGATCTGAGCATTCGATTATGCTTATTGTGAAGCTGATGAGACTATCCTCAGTAAGTAAATCTCAGCAGTGACAAAGATAGGCACTACCGATTGACTATAAAAAGTCCGGTGAATCTTTTCCAGGTAGACTGACCATCTGTATGAATGAATAGGATGTGATCGAAAATCAGCAAAGACACAATTAAATTTCAACCCGTCATCTCACCTTGTGAAACACAATGCGACCTGAATAGCTCCCTGACGAGCGGACGGGAAAGCTACTCAAAAAATTTCTCCCATAAAATAGAGAAGAAACAGCTTTTTTCAAATTGAGTCTTTCGAACACGCCTCGCTGCATCTCCTCAAGTACGTACTGCAGTCTGCGGACATATACAGCAAATTTCCATGGACGTTGTGAAACCAAACGACGAAATCAGTAGTACGGTTAGCGACAACTGTTTTGGATTAACCTGTCACAGTGACCAAAGCCAAAGTGCGCCTATGCATAACACTCATTACAAGTTGCGGGCGCCGTAAAAATTGTGGCTTCACTCACACACCACGTATCCATTCTAAAACCAAGGAAATTAGGCTAGAAACTTTGTGAGTGGAGATCTTTATGTCCAGCCAGTAAGTTCCAAACTGGTAATAAACAGTGAAAATGCACCACAAGAATTTGCTCATTACAGCAGTACATCAGTATCGTACTCTAAATAAGAGGAGAAAGGGAAATAAAAGTTCAATGTTGTACCGATAAACAAATAAAAACATCCGTAACAAAATGCGCCCGCAATGCTGAAGGAAATGATGGGCAGAAGTCAACAATGATCCAGGTTTCTGAAAGGATGAGCGGGTAAGTTACCAAGCGATGGCGATCGTTCAACGGTACGAACAAAATAGACATGACTGACACAACTTATTTTAGCTATCTCTTCGCTGACGATCTATTATTGGTAATGGGCCGGAAATGCCAGCACTTTCACGACCGCGTTCATCGTAACCACATACAGTCATGTCAGCACGACCTATGGCATCAATAGCTCATATACGTACAGCGCGCTTCAATTCACCGCCACTCACTGCCCATTTTATTTCCCGACACCCGGCTGATTCATATTCCTCCCGATGGTCTGGTCCGAGATTAAGTCATCCAGATATCTAAAAATCGATATCACAACCATAAAGACTTACTTGGATAAAATCTTAGTATCTCAGTTTTAGTCACTAGGATTTTGCCTACCTGCTTTCTCTTGCCTGCAAGACGGTTACTTTGGAATTTGTTCTTTGCTCATCCAACGGACGTGTTCTAGCCAACGAAGCTGAATGAGTATCAGTAAGGTTTCAATCCTGTCCGTGTCCGCTCAACGGAATAATTGAGTGTGCGGAATCGTGTCCGACCACCAAATATCCAAGATGTGTCTCAGATGTTGCAGATGAAAGCGGCTTGGAAAACGAAACGTCCGTCGATGCAATACTCAAGCTTCGCTGCCTTACAATAGAGAGAACAGTATCACTAAGCGATAGGCAGGAAGCTTAGTGGTCATCCTCAGGCTATAATTTGGCCGGACACGTCTTTCAAGACGTTCAAAAGCTGGGTTAGTCTCCACCAAACGAGCCTGCAATTTGTGGTTCATGGACGGATCTCTCGTTAGACTACTATCCAAGGAGCAGAGACCTGTGCAACTATCGACACTGCCCCAGTGATGCATATTACAGATATGCGCAAAGCACGTCCACAGAGAGAAGACCGAAAGAAAGAAAGTGCCTTATCGACGATATCCAAAAAAAGGATGCCACAGCCGTAAAGCCATGGCCAGTCGTTGAAGTTCTTTTTCACTATGTGCAAATCCCGCAGCCACCTCCGAACAGAAACATATGCATTATCGGAGTACATAAACGGTTTCGGCCACTGAAACGTGGAATATTCCGCAAGCGGCCATCCGTGCGATATTCACTTTCCACACAGGCCTCCGAGTTTTGAAGAACAGCTGTAAGAATTGCAGTCAGCTATAGGCCAACTAGGGTTGGAACCGACATGCAACCCTGCTTCCTGTCCTTTCAGTAGAATTCTTGTTAGAGTCTTTCTACTGCAGCTCAGAAGACTAAAACTTCGACGACTGTCGGTGCATTGTTTGCTGCCTCTACCTATGAACCAAGATACGATCAGAGCACCCTTGTACTGTTGGTGGATTGCATCCTACTCTCAGATGAAATGAACCAACTGGAGCAAAGCACGTTCAGAAACTGGACTGCCGCATTTCAGAAGTTCCCCCTGGCAATCCATCCGTATGTGGCGTCTTTCTATCTCGCAGTGTGACAACGACTTTTTGCCTCTCTATCAAACCTGGGGTGACAGCAAGGGAAGATTTCACACCTTGTTGTGGCAGCCTAGTCACGGTATCCCAATCAATGGTAACAGGATGGTCAAATAGGTTATAAAATTACCTGCGCCAGACTGTGGTGTTTTCCTCCGGCCGGGTAAGCGGAAGGCCAGAGTAATGGTTAATCAATGCCTTATCAGACTGGACGGACTGACCAACAATTGCTTTCAGGAAATCGTAGAACCTCTTCCGCTGTCGATACTGAGCATAGCCTTGCATTACCTCACACTGTTTTTTCATCAGTCATTCTTGATTAATCAAAGCCGTTCGGTGAATTGTCGCAGGAAACTCTGGAACGAGGTTCTTTTGGCTTCATTATCCGAGTTCATTGGGGAAACAACAAACGCTGCATTCTTCTCCCCTATCAAGTTGGAGATAGCTTTATTGTTGTCAATGAATCGATCTGGTTGTTTCTGGTGCTGAATACCTATCGACCCCATGACTGCTACCGCGATCTATTCCTTGAGATTTTTTCATATACCCTCAAGGGTGGTGAATGCTAGAGCATCGTTTGGACGAGCGGCAACTGCACTCTGAAACGTAGTCCCCGACCTTAAGTTACGCAGTCGTTGAACATCCAGTCTGTGCCGTTGCTCGAAGGATCTACAACAAACAGGCTTGCAAACATGAATAAACACTTTGGTGTTGACCAGTCTATGATCCGTGTTAGATTCAGCCTCGTGCACTACTCGCGTGATATGCACTTTACAAATGTCGTGGTTTTGCGGGATTGCGTAACCAAGCCTCGTGAGTGAGTTCACTAATTGATATCACTCGCAACCAGCTGAAATCTGGTGATTATTATGGCCAACTCACGAGTCAAAAAGCGAGTGAATCAGATGATCGACGTTCACATTGATTGCACCAATACCGTGGGGTCCAAGGACTCCCGACCAGGATTCTAAGTTACGACCAACTCGCGCATCGAAGTAACACACAACAGACGGTCGGTCACCCATCGATATCATGCGGATTATTGTGAAAAACTGATCATAGAACTGGTCCTTTGTGTCACCGGCGTGATACGTGGTCGTGCCATAAACACCACAAAAAACAGCAGATGTCACTCAGCCGAGTAGTAAGCATAAAGGCAGGATTCGAGAACTGATGAACTGCTAATTGCCCATCATCAAAGAGTTGATATGATCGGTAATTGCTAAACGGACACTGTACTCCTGAACACCCTCCGCTGGGCAACCTATCCAGTGGAACATTTGCCCAGCACCTGGTTCACGGAGCTTACATTGATCTGCAAGTCTTATCTCACTGAAGGCTGCAATATCGATGTCGCAGCGTCTCTGATCTACGATGATCAGCGTGCTACGGCGTTCCGACCTTTCGGTGATGAATGGATTTATCGTCTCACGCGCCTTCTATGTCCCCATAGACGAAGTCTTTTGGACATGCCAATGGCTCAGACTAACAAATAGGACCTCAGATTGAGTCTGACTGAAGAGCTTGCACGGTGAGATGAAACGAAATTGAGTTTCTCTGAAGGACCCCGACACGGGTTCTCAGAATCAGAATGCAACTCATCATGCGCACATACAGACAACAATGAGCATCGGTTATCGGGGTAATTTGGTACTGATGAGCAGATGTTTCTGCACACACAGGGTGGCTGTCATTTATTGACTGGTGCCACCACTGCGAATCGGAGAGGTTGTCGATTTTTGTTTCGTAACCTATGCGAAAGGTTTTCTTCAGGTTCAACTGAGATCAATATGTCAACAAGTGTCAAGCGATCGGTGACGTCCGTTCCTTGTGACTTACCACGTTACTGATTGATAGTAGGGGATATTGGTTTTCATACAGATTGAACATCGCCCACAAATGATCACAGTTGTCGCATTCCCATAGACGTCCCAATCGGCCCCTTTCGAAAAGAAGCACTAGACTAGAGTTTTGCTCTCATTATAGCCCGTCAGTAGTGCGTATCTTTGTCACTACCGGGACTAGAACTCCGGTCAGGCTTTGATGAAACAACCGTGTTGACTACTGCGCCACTGATCTCACACTGACGATCTCTAATGAGAGCAAAACTCTAGTCTAGTACTTCTTTTCGAAAGGGGCCGATTGGGACGTCTATGGGAATGCGACAACTGTGATCATTTGTGGGCGATGTTCAATCTGTATGAAAACCAATATCCCCTACTATCAATCAGTAACGTGGTAAGTCACAAGGAACGGACGTCACCGATCGCTTGACACTTGTTGACATATTGATCTCAGTTGAACCCGAAGAAAACCTTTCGCATAGGTTACGAAACAAAAATCGACAACCTCTCCGATTCGCAGTGGTGGCACCAGTCAATAAATGACAGCCACCCTGTGTGTGCAGAAACATCTGCTCATCAGTACCAGATTACCCCGATAACCGATGCCTGTTAATGTCATGCGCGTTTTTACGTCGCTAATGGTTTTGTCATTTGGTTGCATAACTTCCATGACATTGTGCTATATACAGTCACAGACTGCAGTGTGTACTTATCGAAATGTAGCGAAATGTTCTCGAAAGATACACTATGTAAGAGATTGTTTCTGACTTTCCTGACCAACATGAGGTTCAAGGTTACTGTGGCCAACGAATGATTTTTTCATTCATACGAGCTAGTCTTATGTGAGGAAATCGTGATAATCTCGTATATGTTTACAGTTTGTCGGTAAACAAACTTTGCCCGATTCGACCGAACCCCGTAGAAAACAGTAAAAGATATTTACTGCCCACAAGGTTCTGTCGATTCAATCAAAACTCGTTTGATACCTACCTTTGATTATTTTCAATCTCGTTGTTCTGGTTCTTACGTAGACCGATTGTGTGACAGCAGGTAAGTTTGTTCAATTGCTTCATGTAATCTGATAACTGACTTACAACTTACTGATATATAACCGGTTCATAATCCTTTGGTTTTGACAGACAAACGGAAATTGAGTTTAAAAGAATATTTCTGACCAACGACTCGGCCCGAACAAAATGTGTTTACTCTAATAACTCGTATACCTAATAGCCTAATGAAACTTAATCGAAAACGTGCTTGTCACGCCTCTTGTTCTATTATGCAGTCAAAATTTTTGAGTCTGCTAATTTCTTTCATATTAAGGTGTATAAAGTACAATGTTTCTGACACCATACACCGAGTCACCGACGCTTTCATTTACAACGCCCATGGGTCAATACTTTCGTTCTACCTTTGTTAGTGGTTTAATTTTTCCAGAAACATAAACCATACAGAACAGTTGACGGCTATGTTGCAGTGAATACTCTGTGCTGTCCAATCCACATAAACGAAGCCGATTAACACTACCCGGTAATGATCGCAAAATGCAGTAAACAAGTGCCCTTCCCTCTCTGTGTTTATGCATATGTGTTGTGTCCGATCAAGCGCGTAATAGTTGGCAGTGTATAGAGCTGCTTGGGGTAATAAACGCTAGCTTTAACCCACGTTTTGATGGACATTAATTCCCGAATATTGAAAGCCTGTGTACTCACCTTCGCACGGAAGAAAAATGAAACATCCATTCTGAACCAAAAGATATGGGACCCTCAACCCATGTGTGAGCTCAAGATGCACTGTGTGATCAATACAGAGGATGCCACAAATAACGATTAAATAAATCCAACAGATTTAAGTGAATTTGTTACCGCTCACGCGATTGACAGTATATATTCGCAGGTGCATTGAAGTGAGCAGTTTGTCTAATGGTTACTTGTTACTGCGTTGTATTGTTAATGAATCCAGGTGGTCTACGAGAGAGTTGTCTAATTGCTAAGACAAGAGAAAATTAAGCTGGTAAAAGAAGGAAAAGCAACAGCTAGCAAATTCAGAAGCTGGTTACTTAAAGTCCCGAGACAAGAAAACACGACTACTGTATGCGAAGAACCCCGACTATGAGTCCTAACAGTGTGAAAATATTTACATTTAGTGTAATTATCGAAAAAAGAAGAGCAAGCTACTTTCTAGCTCCGTCTTCGTAGTCCAGACCAAGTGTCGCTTGTGTTGACTGGTAACCTGCTGAACCAGCTTCTGAATTGAAGAAACATAAGAACGGTCAGGTAGAGTAAACCACATATTTGCCGACCGGTATAGTTTTCCGTGAGTTAACATCTGTATTTTTTTTCTGATAGTAGTCTCATGTTTATAGCCCTAATTATATCTATAACAAGCTTAACTGCCAACAATGCGTGTCGGGATATTCTTTTATGGTTAAAGTATAATCAATGTTAGGCTAGCTATTTTCAGAAGCAAGTATTCTGCTTACATTCCTGATAGACATCCCGGTCTAATTGAACGCCCAAGTTTTAATTTGGATTTGACTAAAGCACATTTTAATGTGTCGAATCAAGTATATAAATTTTTGTAGTACAGTTCTGTAACGTGCGATAATGAATGTGTCAAAAATTGCTTGATGATTCCTTTTGTCCTGCTACAAACACGTCGTCATTTCCTAAAGACTTGGCTAGGTATGTAACCAACCTGCCATCAGAAACGCTTTCGCGCACTCAAATGGAAGCCCTTTCTTTAGGGTTGAAGTTTGTTATACCACCAAATAAAGTTGAAGAACTCGGGTTACATGCCCAGTTTGAAAATCTCTACGATCAACTTCAGCAATATTCACCAACGTCTAAGGAGAATCGAAAATGGTTGAAAACAAAACTAGTGGATGCCGCCTACCAACATCAGAATTACAAAATAAAGCACCACAACTTACTAACACCGGCACACTTCCAAAGCCTAAGAGAAATAAGACAAAATGAGAACTTGATGGTGTTAAGTCCGGACAAAGGCTCAGGGGTTGTGTTGATGGATAAAGCGGAGCGCGTGGATAAAATGTTTGAAATTCTTAATGACACTCAGAAGTTTCTCCCGGATGATAATCCTGATAACGTCCAAGAAGTGGAAAAGGAAATCTGCCGCAGGCTGGAAGGGTTGACGATAAATGGCGTCATATCTGTCAATCAATGCAGGCTGATGAAACCAGTCGGCACACACACACCGCATATGTACGGACTGCCCAAAACTCACAAACCCAATGTCTCACTTCGACCTATTATGTCCATGTGTAACGCACCGCAACATAAATTAGCCCGTTGGCTAACTGATTTGCTGGAACCAGTCAGAAAACAGTTCAGTAAGTACAGTCTGAAAGACAGTTTCGAACTTGTCAATTATATAGATGGTTTAAATGTCCGAGATAAACCGATGTGTTCATTTGACGTGACATCCCTGTTTACTAACATTCCGCTTCATGAAACAGTTGATATCACTTGCGAACTTATAGTAAGCAGCAGTGCTCCGTTTTCTATCCCGGTGATCGAACTGAAGTCAGTATTACTTTTATGCACACATAATGTAAAGGTCAACTTCCAAACGTATAGTTTCCGACAAGTGGACGGGGTTGCAATGGACAGTCCGTTTAGTCCACTTCTGGTGGATTTCTTCATGACCAAAGTAGAATCCACACTATGCGAAAACCTATCAAAACCAGTGTTGTACAGAAGTTACGTAGATGATATTCTAGCCATCTTTGAGAGCTCGAGTGAATCAAATACGTTATTCTTAAAGTTGAACCAGGCTCACCCGAACTTAAAAATGACAAGAGAGAACAAAGTGAATGACTGCTTTCCGTACCTGAACATTCTAGCCACTCGAAGACCAGATGGCACGATAAGGAGAGCTACATAGAGAGGACAAACCGATAACTAGCTGTTCGTATCAAGAAGCATGTATCAAATGGCTGGAGACGTAGTTAAAGACGCCAGGAGCCTGTATAGATGCCGATGGACGGCACCCCGCACCTTCCGTTGCAAAGCACATAATACAAACAAGGCATAGTCACCGTTCCTGACGCGTTCTCGGTGGTCTTTCGGAGCAACCGGAAACGCGTACTCCAGTTTTCTGAAGCTTAGGCCATTAAACGTCACAGTCCCTACCTGTGTGTTCAAAAACAATTTGTGTTGACACTGCGACTACCCTGGTAGTCGGCATTCCCACAATCTTGATTTTCAGTTTTGGTGTATGTCTGTTTAATCTCTTAAGCTATGACTTCCGCTCTGTGGAATTTCGACTCGTTTAGAATTAGTTACGTGTCCATGTGTGATCAGAATGTACGAAATGTTACTCCGGAGTACATCACATGAATTGCATCTTCTCATTGTTTTATTCAAGTTCATCAAGGGAACAAACTGTTTCTAAGATAAAAGGAGACAGTGAAAGTATATTAGTGAGTAAAATATTCGTTCGTCAACAAAATAAAACAATAGGAAGGTCTATGTGTCAGAAGACTGACAAGACAGCGCAGTGAATGCGCTTCCAAAGTTTTTACTCGTTGCATTTGTGAAGAGATCTAACAAGTAGTTAACTTATGCAAAGAAACTAATCAGTAGCTAAAAACAAGTAATCGCAGGTTAAAATCAAAGTTATCATAGTTTGCCACATCTTCAGTAGTATTAGACTTTAATTATTCGGTACTTATTCGGCATTATCAGACTCACCATATTTGAAACCAATAACACTGAAAGATTTTGAACTTCGGAGCATCAGAACACTGCGTACCACCTCAACTACCAACAACTGGTCTCCGTCTATCACACATTCTTGTTCCACAAATATTGTTGTGGTTACAGTGTGAGCTACACAAGCAAACAAAATTCAAGAAACGTTAACCACATGGAGCAAAATGCTCTAAGAAGATGAGCACACACTTAGAAAAATATGGTGTTAGCACAGAGAATGATGAAAAAGGCCAATGTCCGTCACTTCATACAAACTGGCCACTGAGTCAAGGTTGCTGTTACGACTTACGTGATTTTTGTAATGGCCGTTGTATTCTGAGGAACTGCCAACTAACCATCACAAACCTTATGTGTTCTATTTTGACTCTGTGGATACTCATCTTACCGTTAAATATAGGTCTTATCACCTTCAATTATTCGTTCCACTAGTTTACTGTCCGTGAATTACTGGTTAGATGTTTAAAACTGGTCAAGTATTTATGTGGGCTCAGAAAACGAAAAGTGCTGCTTAGGGAAAAGACGAGTGGTTTGTGCTTCGTTTCGAAAGGGGGCAACTGATAAGTCTATGGGAATGCGACAGCTGCGATCAATTGTGGGTGATGTTCAATCTATACGAGTGATTTGTGTTTTTTCTATGTATTTGTCATAGGGTTCACTCACATAGAAACACCACGATCATTTTCATCATTGCTACCGCTCATTAGACAGGAGTTAATCTAAAAGGAGACTGAACCGATGACCTTTCTATTGCAAACCAAATCTCTTTCATATTGAGCCGTCCGTCCTGGGAGTAGCATTGTTCGTGAAAGGTAAACAAGTTTCATCCAGGCTAACAGGACGTAAACAATGTTGCTAGTCCGACCTTCGTTCTGGCTACTTCGTGGTTGTGGCCCGACTGGTCAAAAGACCATGTTTACGCTTAGCACTTTTTCTTCTGCTTCTCACTAATTCATTGAGGATCTGTTGTGTTGCCCTGTTAAGAATATTTTGATCACCGGTTGCAGTTGTGAGTACATCATCATCATCATCATCAACAACAACAACAGATGACAGTGTAGCAATCACGACCTCGGAGAATTTTCAATTCTAATCGTTTGTTTGTTCTTTCAGTCATAAAATCACAAGTAGGAAGGCCTGCGTTAACCTTTTCACCAGAAAACTGGACTGCACAAGGAAAGACAAAGAGCTTACGTTCGCCGGTACTACTATGAAAACTGTAACACTTGATCAGTGTTAGTATATTTGAGTGATTCCCTGTTGAGTCATTCAGGAGATGTAAACATAACTGCACATAACAGTCAACCGCCAGAATTGTATTCACTGAACAACCTGTCCTCCGGCTTCACAGTCGCTGCTCCATAACAGATCCCAAGTGCCAAAACCCACATCGCCTCCAAGAACTGTCTCCATCAACCGTCTTCGAATAGACGTTTTTGGGTTAAATCTGTCCCCCTTTATTATCCGAGGAACATGTTAATTACATGTTGACTACTGACTGAAAGAAAACAAAAAATACTTAGCTATAACCGTGTTGACCCAATATTAGGCACAGACATGTTATTCCGTTCGCAATGTCTAACGATTAACAGGCTCTGACCAGTCTTCGTGTATAACAGTGGGTTGAAACACTATATGTCCAAAAAAGCGCGAGTTAATATTCACCTTCTCGTTTCCATTCACACCAATCCTTTTTATTTACTTTTCATTCATTAGCATGTATGTTAATACAGCTGCACAGTGCTGGTTGTGGAACCAGCCGTGTGCACCCACTGAATAGCGATTGGTAAACTGACTGGACTGCTAGTAGTGCGAAATGCTACACTGACCGGAAACTGAACATTGAACCGCAAGCATGTAGGGCACACAAGCTGCTTAATGCTTTATTTATTTATCTGAAGCCGGACGTGATCAGTTTATGAACGTCTAACAATTACGTGTGCATTTAAGGTCATATGGTATTGGAACTTGATATGTTTCAAATTGGTGTCCGACTGGGTACGATTAGAAGGGATTACAAATTTCTCAGTTAGCATCATTCAGATGAATACTTGTTTATCAGACTAACGTGGTTATTACAATCAGAGTGGATCTGAGGGTTTTTGAGGCACACAATCCACGTTAATTTGTACACGGATTGTGGTTATTGTAACTAGGTTTTACGGTATAAAAACACAGTAATTGTATGAGTTATTGTCAACCCACTCTGGTAACTTGCTGTGTTGAATATGTACATAGGATCTGCATTGAATCATATAGAACCGAGTCTAGTTACGTCAAACAGAACTTCCTTGTGTGTCTGTTTCACCATCTTTTAATTGCATCAACAGATGGTCAATTAGTATAACCGTTACGTAAGTGACAATAACGGTTGCTCGTTGCTGTGCAAAGGCGGTTAGCCCATAAATCACGATGAGTCATCAGTAGGTTTGTAAGCAATCAGACAAATACTGTGTTGTCTCCTCGCCTGTACAGCGTTGACATAGCTGTTGTGACCGAGACAATAATGCCTCGGTATTACTAGGATACAAAGTATATCTCCTTCAGTTACAAAACCAATTATCCTATACACACATATACGTGTAGGAAAACGAAGAAATACTGGCGGTGGATCTTTGTCATGACAGTTCAACTGTCGGACTCCATAACATGTGCAATAAACAAAAGAGGAGTTAGGGAAAAAATTTGTTTACCAAGTGTCTCCCTTCAATATCGGTGAAAGGTGTGGTATCTGCGGGCTGCATACAACCAGTGTAAGTCTGCATTCGCCTGTTCTTTTTCACATATCTGTGCAGTTCAGAACATTGATTTCTCGTAAAGCATTATCTCAATCAATAGGTTCGCGCTGTTATCTTAAACGGGAGATTTTTTGCTATCGAGTTCCAACAGAGTTGGCACACATAAGCCAATGGAAATTGCAGCTGGTATAGTTCCTGAAAGTGGTCCTACAGCTTAAGCTTCTTTAATTAACAGAGATAAGCGCCTAACAAGCATTCTGCCGCTCAGTTAATTTTCAAACTCACAACAAACGGAGAGTTTCTTCAGACCGGCTCATTTACACTTTAGTTGAAACGGAAAAAAGCATTTAGTATTCACACAATCACTAAATTTGTCATGATCCCCAGGTCAGACGCTCGGATTGAATCAAGGTCATCCTGTCATTTCTATTACCTTCAGTCTGATAATCGGAAAGTCAACCCTAGTCTATCTAGCCTGGGGACTGTTGATAATGGACTGTGCGCTAATTGCTAAATATGTCTGCTAACAGATTTAAAGATGTCTGGCCTTAGCACACCAGAATCCACTTAGATCATACGGCCAACCAATCAATGGTTGCAGCTTTCTCCAAATAATTCATATTTTCATATGGTTAAACTATGCAAGTCATCCGAATCTGCTAGGGTGTATTGTAGTCCATTACGAAAAAACCGAACGGTAAGTGTTTGGTGTGGTCTGTCATTTAAGGAACGACATGTAATTAGTTTTTGGAATCTTCATCATCACCGTCGACAGTAGTGCATTGGTGATCGGCATTGTTAATTAACGGCTACACAGCCATGAGAAAAGAGTAAGCAAACCATGATTAAACGGTGGGGGGGGGAAGGAAGGAATGAAACCGAATTCACAAATGCCTCGTGTTTGCAACAAAACATTCAACTCTAAGGTGCCTACATCTTGAAAATAAATAGCCGGGTAGCAGACTAAAGTTAGACAGCCCTCACTATTATGCTTCATCAGTTATGTTTACTTTACTGGCAACTCAACCAAACAACGGCCAACATTATCGCTAGCATCTCCAGCCAGTGTCATCTACCTGCGGTTCCTTGAAAGTGCGTGTAAACCTTACAGATAAGCTGGGGTGTCGCTATAACGAGTGCCGCCGTAAGAAAAGGCAACCATATCAAGGGAAACAATCAATAGTGAAATGTTTCCCTCATACAAGATGGGTTTTTGTGGTCACCTTAACAAATGCCACTATAACTAAATTCTTACTCCCTCATATAAGTTAACCGTCAGCTAAAGGATTCCTGTTTCATATAACGAAATGTGCAAGGTGAATTACAGTCCGATCAACTTCCAATCAAAAACAACGGTTTGACTGACACGGGTCTGTTAGAGGAATCGAATGGGTGTACGTATATACATTTTTGGTCTTTCATAACATAACACATATCAGACGGGTCAGTGGTATTGTCTACATGTCAGCCAGCAGGTACGTCAACTCACACTTACATGCATGAATCCCACTAAGCAAGTTGACGTGAGTTCCGCATATATGTCCATCACTCACGAAGTATAATTGCAGTGGAATTTGTTCCGATCATCGGGTAAACACTGTGCCCAGAAATGCAGGAGTTCCGTAGGGGAGAAAAAGTTTCTGCAGTAATCACACACTGACTGCGAATCAGTCGGTTGCATTACTTCAGTTGCACACAGAAATGACTGACAGTAAATGACAACGTGTAAGTGCCTGTAGTCGTGAATGAGAAGATATAGGGAGACTAACTCAGCTAACTGTCAAAATGCAGTCGGCCAATGAGGCGTCCTCCTCCAAAGTGTTGGATAAGTTATTAGTCCGGAAGACAAGTGTACAGGAGCATGTGGATGTCTATAAGAACCTTGGTAAACTGGAAGCCACTGGAGGTACCGACATTGTTAAACTACCAACTTCTAACGTCAGCAGGTTCAAACCCGGAGATATGAATAAACTAGAAAAGAATTCTTGCTTTAGAAGACCACGCTGCGTTGTGCAACAGTCTTGCGCCTCTTCTGGCTGGAATGTAACACTGACCTTTTTGTAAACCCTAATACCAGAGAAATAACACTGATTAAGTCGCCCACATCAAAACGGACAAACATCGACTGAATTTTGGTTGCGCATATTTGGGCGCGTGCGTATTCAGCTTGACTATGCAACAAAATGTGTTACATGTCTTATACTACGAACCACACAACAAGAGAAATAATGATGAGTAAAAATTGCCAAAGTGCCATTATATGACGAACGCTGAGAAATAAGATGTGTTTTGTGAAGTTCGTAATCATCAATAGTTAAAAAAAGTACTACATCATTGGTTCGTGCCGATCAGTAACTGCTATACAGTCAACAACCAAGCCTTAGCCAGAAAAAAAAAGAGAAGACAATTACTAAAACCAACAACGTCTAAACATGAATGTTTAAAAGCAAGAGGTTCACATCCTGCAAACACATAAACAAGCCATTAACAGAAGTAGGACGTCATGATCAAGACAGATAGCTTCTCTGTGGTTTCCCGTGCCCCGCATCAGTACATGCAATTAATTAGCAAACAACTAAGCCAAACAACCACGACATTCGCATCACTCAGCCAAATCAGACATCATCTCACCTAATCCTCAATCACCACCTGTGTGACTTCGGGCTCTAGTCCGAAGTAAAAACCGACTTACAACGGCTAGTTTTTTGATGATAGATTGCAATTCTATAAACCACGCCACCAGCTGTCCACTCTATACCTTAAACCAGTTGATACCACTATTAGTGATAACTGTGCATTCTTTATACATAACCAGGCAGTCTAAGTTTGTTAGACATAACTTTAAATGAAGTAACCACTCTCGCATGTTGTTTTTCCACTCCCAAAGCCCTCAATACAATGAAGCCTGTAAGTTGTTTGATAGTCTAGTTAATTTTTAGCACAGATTCTGATAATAAAAGAAGGTACATACGAGTCGCGACAAAAATCTACAAAATTTTTATTTCACAGGCGTTACGGATGTAAGTAATGTCTCCCTACGCCGGGCAGCAAGATTCACTGTTTACCAATGTAACTTTACGCTTCAAATTCGTCACGTAGATATGTCCGACCTACGAGCTATAACAGAAGTGAAACTGGAGTATAACCAAGCTTTCCTTGGAGTGCTGGTTGAGAAGTTTATGGGATTTCAAAATTTGCAATCCGTTGCGAGTGATACCGATTTTGTAAGTTCTTGTAGTTGTCCTCCAGAACATGCACGAAACTGATACTCTTGATAAACTGCACTTTAATCGGTGCTACACACATAAGAATCTGAGGATGACATTCGCAAGACTCAGTATGTCCGTTTCAGTAATGTCACGAGAACAACATTCAGTAGTTCCAGTTCATCGTTCGTTCGTTGGTTGGTCGTTGTAATTTGGAGATGACATATCGATAAGATCCAAATGACTGGGTTGTATCGTTTTCAACAGTGACTGAAATCGTATCTTGCAGGCTACTCAATCTCATTTAAACCAACGTGTTCTGCCTAAGTCATTACTACTTACTCTTTGATGTTATATCTTTTCCAGCACCAGTGGCACCCGTGAGCCATACGCGAACCGAATAGGAAATCCAACGTATTTTGCGCAAATGACGAACATAAGCACACATAATAGACAACTGAATAAGGATTAACAACGATGGGAGAAACCGTGGAGTACCCTTACCCAGAACTATTATTCGTTAATGCAAAGACACTGTTCACTGGCACATATCAGAGACACAAACAAATGTCCTCCTCTAAGGCTTTTTATTCTGGGAAGTAAGTCAATTTTCTTGTACGTATTTTGTCTACAAAGATGCTGTGGAACTTCATTCGCAACTTACCAGTGTATCCAACAATTTCAACACGATTTAACGTAACGGCAGAATACTATATCAGGAATATAAATCATTAACTACAGAGATAATTCTCGCTGCTCTAAGTGTACATGAAGGTCAACACAGAACCTTGATTTTGGTTGTGAACAGCATGCCACGCATATTACTTTCACACAAACTTCATAGATGACACTGGTAAAATTTTGCTTTGTGGTTGATATTCAAGTCAAATTATTCGAGATCATCTGAATGACAATATTCTCAGATGGATGTGATGCCGGGAGACCAGAATAGTGGGTGCTTTTTGTGATATTCGCAATAGTGCAACTTGAGCAATTACAAACTGTTTTCCAATACCTCCACAAACCCCATAAGTTGTATCTTCTCATCATGCATTTGGTCCAATTACAACACTACAAAACGAACGAGTCTCTTTTTCTTGATGAGGAAACAAGTGGCTTGCAGTGCGCAGTAGATAACGAAAACCACATCATTTTTCAAGGTTTCGTTAGTACTGTGCTATTAAGTGGCCATCGGGCTCACTTACTAACAATACCTGTTTGCTGCATATGCTGTACTGATAACCGTGACCATCGTTCTCAAAAAATTGTTGACCTCAGTGGGGTCGTATGCGGCCACACTGAAGGGTGGATTGAACATGCATTTAAAAGAGGTCATTTTGTTCATGGCACATCAAGTCTGCACTTTTGTTGAACTCGTGCAGTGAATGATCCTTATGACGTCGATGAAATGAACAAAGATTGATTAAGTTGGCTGCATGGGATAAAGGTGGCAGTAGCTAATTCGGTGGTCAACTGCTCGACATGGTGGTTGCTCGCATAAGAGTGTGTAGAAGTAATAACTGACAGACTGTTGGTCGTGGAGTAATGAGAACCACACGTGTGAAGGAGATACAGTATTATATAGAGAACATCATGAAAAACTAACGAGAAATGGTCTCGATTTAGTCACTTAACTGTGCAGGTGGTAATTTGTTTGTTTTCTCAACCTTCAATATTTACTCTTTTACACACGTAGCTGGGAGAATCACAGATCAGCTATTGTAGCCAAGTTATGAACACCTCTTTAAACGAGTTCGCATTAATCAAGGGAAACTTGTTTCGAGCACAAGTAGCTTCTGTGTGATAGATACTGACAGCTACGAGAAGCAGAAACTCGGGTAACCTGTAAGGTAAGTGGAGTCAGGTCTGCTAAAAATCACCAATAACTGTGGCAGAGATTAGAGGCATCAGAGTTTACGATCCACTTCTTGACGCGTCAACCACCTTTCTCCAATAATCAACCCAAAATCATTTGAAGCACGGACAAGTGTAAAAATACTTGGTTCTGACACACTACCGTTCGTAAACGGATTAGCGTGTTACTCACGCTTATGTGCCAATACCCAGCCTTACCCGAAAAACGTTGAACAGTTCCATCGCCTAAGACCTTCACCGTCCTACGCAAGCTTGGCAGATCGCCATATAGACTGCATATAATTATAAACACATAATCACTCGAAAAAGTCAGTTGATAGTATGGTGGCTAGCCGTCAGTATGTAAGCCCCGCTATTCAGTAGAGAGAGGAAGTGAGAAAATAACAAACTACGTTATGTAGGTCATACAACAAACAGAATCGACAATCATCCACATTGCAGTGTGTGAAGTTACTGTTCTAGTAAACTGGGTTGTAACAATAAACAACTGAGGTTGGGAACAAAATACAAATCAGTTTGATTTTTTCAATCACATACTTTGTTCAATAGTACCAGTGATAAAAATATCATGCATTAACGTGAGGTGATGGGAAATGGGGTGATCACCTACATTGTCCGTCAAAGCGTGTTAGAAATCGTTAATGTAATAGAAATCATGTAGAGCTCTTTTATCTATGAGAACTATATCGGAAAATACACAGTTTGACCAGACCAAGAAAGACGATACCATTTTGTCGTATCAAACAAAATGCTAACAACCTTTGTGTTAATAACAGTACTGGAGATTATAAATTGAGCACCTTTCATACAGTTGATCACCACGTTCAAGATATTCGAGGTCAAAACTTTTCAAGAGCTATTGTCATGAACTCCAGTTTTGCTCGTGTAAGACCGCACCAATGACGTCCAATTTCCTTGCAGATGACAGCTAAACTTTGGTCACCGAATAAACTATGCGTTAACAATTATCAGACCATTGTACGCCAAAGTTTGGCCACATCCGCATGTGAACAGTTCCAAGGTTGCAGCGTTTTCATAAGAGAAGACACAATTGTCTGGTTAATTATGTTCGATAAATCGTGATCATGTGTTCTCACTCCAACTGTTGCACACTGTCTCAACCGTCGAATATAATTTGTTTGTTCTTTACCACAAAGCGCCACTAATTCACAAGTATTATTTTGTTGATCAAGATGTAACATGATGTCGATATATAATTCATTTCATACATCTCAGATGAGTGAGCGTCCAAATAAACATTTTTTTCTCGAATGCTGTTTTGGGGGTTTTCTTGGTTTGTATGGAATCAAATAACAGCAAACTCATCAGCATCCTTAAAGACAGCAATAAATATGAGGTTG
Organism: Paragonimus skrjabini miyazakii; assembly: GCA_014338405.1. Classification (NCBI taxonomy): domain Eukaryota; kingdom Metazoa; phylum Platyhelminthes; class Trematoda; order Plagiorchiida; family Troglotrematidae; genus Paragonimus; species Paragonimus skrjabini miyazakii. The sequence goes on from JTDE01000955.1 coordinate 114,468, forward strand.
GCACTTATGCTGAATTGCACAGTAGTCAATACCGCCTCCTCGTGTAAGCGTTGCCAGAGTTTAAATCCATGCTATGACAATGATATGCACAACTAATAGGTAATAATCAGAGAGAAAGTGGAGTCTAGTGCTTAGCTTCGAAAGAAGTTGCTTGGTAAATCTAACTCAAATTTTCGATCAACCGTGATTGACGCTCAATTTAAATAAAGCAGGTCCCTGATTACTCACCTTTTTTGTGTCAATCAGTTACGACCTCCATATCGAATTGCAAATGTGCGGGTTCGCCTGAGGCATTATAAATACAAGCACTGAGTGGAAAACAATCCCATAAACTGTGGTCAATATACGTCTCGGTATTGAACAAATCGGTTATTCGGGCCTACCCAAAATGAATGAATCTAGTCGGATAGCCACACTGTGAACACAAACAGATAAGCAATCCATCAATTCAGAATACAGTCACATACTGATAATTCTGCCGTAAAATTGACGCTTTGAACAAAAGTTGTTTATCTCCTATGAGTTGTTATTAGCAAGCTGCTCCTTTTTATTACAGACAAATACTCTTATCTCTTGACATGGCTGTACTTAATTGTGACAGACGTTTTGGATTGGAATTTCAATTAAACTGTCTGATATGTAGCAGTGGTTGGTCTGTCCCACTGAATAACTTTGTGCACCCATTTTCTCCATTTCTTAATCGTTAACTGCCTATGTTTCGTGAGATACGGCCAAAGCCGACAGCAGATGGATCACGGTGAGATCGAACAAGTCGCCGGTGAGCGAAATCGACACAGCAGGCGAGAAATAACAGACGGAAAGCCGCGACAAGGAATGTCAGTACAGAATCAGACACAAGTGCTCAGGATGTCTGAATGAAATCCTATCTACGTTACGGACTAAATTTTGGTTAATAAGTGGGAGCGCGTACATGGTATGGACAAGTGCAGCCTTAACAACAAATACTTTGCTTCGTTTAATAACGTTTCGCTGATATATATATATAACTTTAATGCTCTTATGGTAAACTCCAAAAAATGTAGTACCCTTGTGGAAAACTTCCAGACCATGCTGTCATTCGCTGCACGCGTCTTCACATATCAACAGAGGCTATTTGACTGACTGTTGATCTCTTGTTCAGATTGATTTACAATAAATGAGGCTTATTCATTGATTACTGGCAAGGGTGACGGCCAACCAGCTATGCGTTCAGACATTTGGTTCTTTCGTCAAATAAACAGTTGACACAAAAAAGACTATCCATTAATACATTCGTGTAAGATGGGGATCAGCAAAACATTTCGCTCAAAACTGTTATATTTGAACTAATTTTACCTAGTGTCACACGTACTCACAGCTTCAGGTATATGTTGTGTGTTTCTGCACCCCTAGTAACAATCGCTTTTAGTTTGGATGACTTTGATTACAAAAAATCCTGACCGACTTCAAATCAACGCTGTCTTATCCGCCCAGTGTGCTATACCGCTTTCAATGTTTCCAATTGGACCCAAGTCTATATACGAAGTGATCACCAGAAAATAGGTATTTTTCCGTTTGGTTTCTAGGCTTTTACTAGTTCCGGGGCGTTTGTTGAAGTGGTGCTTGGTGAAACGTCAGGAACACCTGATATTTTAATGTGTACAAGGACAGTGTAACAACGTAGAAAATTACGGATACCACTTACGATATGGTCTCGCAGAAAATAACTCTCCTTCAAATTAGATGCATCAGACGGTATTGGATAGAATTTTTGGCATTCTGGCAAAAACACGTTATCTTGGTTATCTACTTAAAACCACTGCTTCGCAAAATACTTCCAAACACTTATCCAATTCACCACAGTGCCTGATATGTCTGCTGCTTGAAAGTAAATGTATGACAGATGGGAGCGATGGTGTAAACATTCAGTCACTACTAACTCACATGTTAAGGCACGGAAATCGAACAAAGCAAAACAAGGCTCATCCGTATCACCCATATTTTAGACGTACACATTTCTAGGACAATAATTAATTGACTTTGCTGTAATTACTGTTCATGATACGAATCTAAATGAGGATTGCAAAATCACAAATCACGCCGTGGTAAAGAGATAGCCATGGCTTCCCTAGTCCTAACCTACTTATCAATATAGTACTGGAAATTTCTTACAATGTACGATCTGATCAATTCACAGCCGCTAGTCATTAGATTATCACTCAGATATATGGTACAAACATCTGTATGAAAGCATAATCCATGTCTATGTTCATGGGAAATCCACCTGGGGCATAACCACACCGGCACATTCGGCAGAAATTCCAGTTATGCTTTCTGAAGATGACTCACTAGTTGTTAGCAAGCTATGCTTATCATTTGGCTTTTTGTGTGCAAAACTCAGTTTTTTGACAATGCAAATGCACATTTATGTGTATGCTTTTGTGTGTACGTTTTGTGAGGGTGCATTCATGTTTGGCATGCGTGTGCACCAATTGGGAGACTTCAGCTTTGCAAATTGAATGCCGTTGTCTAACGACATCGTCAACGCTTTTCATGGGTGTGCAAGTATGTGTAGCTGTAATTGAACCGAAGGAATAGAAAACTACTTGACTGTAACGATTCACGTCTGATCGTTGAGTTACGCGTAGCCCAAAAACGGATCCCCAAAATGAAAACAAGATTGGATCCAACAATTTCTACGGTACTATTAAAGAAATGCCTCAATAATTACAAAAGGTAAACCTCAATCGGTCGCGACGATAGTCTCGTCCAGCAAAATCAATAGTTTCTCAACAGGACCAACAAGGTCAAAGGTGAACCTACATGCCAGCAGACCAGGACAAGAGTGGCCACTCGCGCTGCGGACACTTAATGACACATTAGTTCAATAAAGCAAAATGGATTGGGTGAGGTAGTGTGAACAAGTAACAGGTTAGTGGGAAAAAATAGGGAATGCAAACGATGGGGACTAATTTTCTCGGTTCGTGGATCAACAAATTTACAGCGCCCGCAAAAATTCGTCTGCATCTGACAGACAGCTGGTAGTGCTGTACAGTTCTGGCTCTCCATCTACCTATCCTTAATATAACTATCCACACGACATATGTTGGAGACCTCACGAACCGTAGTGTCCAACAGTCGTGCCCTTCTAACAAACAAAGGTACATCACGTCTTCGTGCGAACCTTTACAGTACGGACTGGTTCGCCAGCGTCTACCTCAAATTTTGTAACTAGGCCCAGGGGCCGCTGGTCTCTAGTCCGTCCACCGGCTACAACAAGAACAACGTCACCCATCTGGAAATTACGTTGCCTCGTCAACTACCCCTGGCGCACTTGCAGTGATGGCACATACTCTCGAGGCCATTTTTTCCAAAAGGTAGTTACCATGTGATTCGCTTGTCTCCATCACCTAGTGTACATATCTACCAGATTGCATTCTGGAGCCAACCCTGTATTGCTCTTCAAGAAAAGTAAGTCATTCGGGGTTAGAGCGATGTTGTCAGGACCGTCTGCGGCAACAGAAGCCAATGGTTTGTTGTTTAAGGTACGCTCTACTTCAGCCAATGAAGTTGGAAAGTTTTCGTCATCGGTTCGTTGCTCTCGGTAGATTGTGCCCAAAATACATCTGATAAATCAAATCAATCGCTCCCATACTCCACCCCGGTGACTAGCATACGGTGGGTTGAAGTGCCACTAAATTCTTTTTTGTAAGAGATTGTCATTGACGGACCCTCTACCTAAGTTGCGAACCCAGACTCTAAGCTCTTTGTCAGCAGCTACAAAATTGGTACCATTGTCATTGACTAGGTTTTCATGCTGCTTTCTGTCCTCAACATCAGGTTATAGATAAACAGCAATACACGTATGCTGTCATATAGTCAAATCAAATCAGCTAGAGATTTACTGCATTTGGCAAGTGAACATTTTGGAAAGGGAACTCATCCGACGAAATAAAATCTATATGTATATTAGAAGAGCCCCGGTTAAGAAAAATCTTGAATTTGGTTTACTTCGAGCCGGTAGTAGAAATAACACGTTCAGACGTGATAAATCACCCGTAAGCTGAACTGCAAAGCTGGATTCGCATCAAGTCAGTCCACATTTTTCACAACTAGGTCTCTTTTTAATTATCATATCCGTCAAACCACTTGTCAGTGATACATGTGTATACCTATATACGAATAAGTAGAGAAAAGCGTTATTCGCTAAATGCTGATAAAGAAAAATAAGAAGAAAAGAGAGCAGACAGGTGAATTTTATTTAAACTTCAGTAACGACCACCTGTTTATTTCAAAGATATTGAGAGAGACACTCGATGGCCTATTCCCTCTGTGTCGGCGCTCGTAAATGTAACAATTTGGACACCTAATGAGTAACTTGAGAAATGAACACATAGACCAAGTACTGTACGTAATGGATGAGAGTAATCAGAAGGTAATTTGTGAAACAATTCGTCACAAGCTGTGGTGTGTATTCAAACAAAATAAACTAGACTGAACCGATCGAAGAGATGCCACTGCTTTTAGATAAACGCTTGAGGGAACGTGGTATACGTTTCAATGCATTAATGAAAAACAAACACACAATGCCAGAGATTTTAAAAAATGCTTGATTTAATTTAACATTGCACGGAAGCATTCTAAGTGTTAGACAATGAAAGTAAGACTTTGGAGTGTGGAAAAGAGCTCGGTGACGTAAGCTTACCAACGCGTATTAATCGATAGGTTGTAACTGCGAAACACCTCGACAAGCGTGTGCAAAATGTGCATGCGCAGGGAACTAATGACGCCAGCTACTTCAATAGTGTTAATCAGGTCGATAATAAAAACCTGAATGAGGAGTTCTTACTTTGTATTTATGATCTACACACACGTAAGGTTTGGCGTGCATACATATGTTTGCGTGTGCATATCTGTGTGTAGATGTGCCATTAACTATAGTCAGCTTGTTATGACGGTAGCTAACCATGCAACTCTCTTTCCACAGTTCCACAATGCCTTTTGTTGTACACAATCGTTTCGCTACATGACCTGCTTTCTGGTTATTTTCCAACCGGTCCCATCATACTATGTCCGTGAACACGCTATATACAAATAGATCAGGAAGGTGTGACCGTGTTTATAAATGCAGTAAACAGGTCATAAACTATGTTAACGAACATCAGGATGATAGCAACGTCGACGAAAAAGGAATGTGAAACGGGCAAACCCATAATTCATTTGGATGTTTGTATTTAGGCTAACGCTCACTTTTCTCGCATGCGTCTGTGGTGTAATGCAACAAATGTGCCCTAGTCTAATTCACAAATTTGACATGCTTTACTGTTTATTCTGCTAGTCCAACCTATCGCTCGTCAAATTCATTCGGTAACTATTGGTTGTTCGATTGTCATAACTGATATCACGTGTAACCCATTATTTTTTCTCATTCTATCGTTTGTTTACCAACTCAAAAACGTACAAATGGTCTAGATGAGTTTAGTTAACCACAAACTGCATACTGTGGTAGTAGTATTCCGCCGTGGCTCCCAACAATTGACAAAAGCCAATTCACGAATGGACTGCAACAAATCCGTGACAATAAATTAACTGTAATTCACATTTGTTGATGGACATTCTACTGTATCGCAACTTCCTGATTCATCATCAGCTTTAAAAACACTGTCCAGTGAGTTCACTGAGATAGGGTATTTCATTGACAGAATTTTCTTACGATAAGGTTGCCTATTTTATTTGACAGTACCATAACAAAGTTGTACAATACGTTTAGGTGAGTGCGGCTGATTATTTAGATGTTATGACAATGACATGCCTATTGTGTGACCAACGAACTAAATGCCGAGAGCCTCAGCCAAAATAACCCGAGGATATGAAGTAGGTACTGCAATTCCAATGAGATCAAACAAGAGCGAACCCCAGGTTTGCCGCTTCTTTTCGATGTGATCCAGCCAAAACGTGCAACCTAACTCATTTCGTGTTCAATTTGTAATAGCAGACAGTAAATGTCTATTCATAAACTATACCGGTGAAGAGTGAACTAAACGTTGAAGCTCATGTGAACTAAAACTTTTAATTACTTCAACAGCCGTAGTAAAATTTGATAACCTGATGAATAAACTTAGATGATTCTTCGTATAACGCATGTTGACCCATCCAGAACTTGAAACTGTTGAACTTAATAAGCTTTAATAAAGATGCCATTGTTTACAAAATGTAGGTAAACTAATAGAAGTTAATAAGCTGTAACCTCATCCCGAATTCTTGTTCGACCAACTGCAGTCTGCATAATCTAGCAGTGAAAAGTAATCTGTTACTTAAACGAAAAAGGACGTCCATAACACTCAGAAAAACTGCATCCAACCAATAGTGTTCGTTCTGTTTCACTGTGATGCAACCTGTATTCACCGGTAGGTCTGATCACTTTAACCATGAATCCAGTTGCTTCACATGAACTTTTAGGGCAATTTGTTTGAATACATTACAGCCGAACGCCAAGTTTGTGCACTCGGAACATTCCACCAGAGTGACCCCGTGGTAACCTCAATATTACAAGTTTGTCCGTCAAGAGGTCACCATGTTATAGAACTATACATTTACAACTAACAACAGGTCAGCAATCACCACAGTGGTTGAAGGCTGATGAAAATTGCGGGAACGGTTTCTTGCCGGGTATTTTCACAGTGAACTTTAGGAGCAGCGAGAGTGCTAAGCTCAAGTAACCAAATGAATTTGTTCTTTCTACCGAAGGTCTCAACATGATCCGTCATATTGTGATATGGGTATATATTTCACAGTTATGAGATAAATGCTAAAAATCCATGCAAAAACGCATAACTCTAAAGCAAAACCGCAAACACGTGTGATATCTTATTACCACAACATATTCCGAAGTTGTTCAAAGCAACATATCAAACAGTGAGACTAAATCAGTACAGTTCCAATGACTTTGGTCAATCAATTGTATTCTAAGATATTACTGGATTCATGCGTTCAACGTGTGTTTGCTAATCAATGTAAAGGCTTTGCAAGCAAGCTCGGTAACTTTAAGTCAACCAAAACGAATTTTTCATTATCCAATTTAAAAGGTTAAACACTAGGTTTCTTTCAAAAACGTCAGAGCAACAGTAACAAAACATATGTTATTCTATGTTAACATTTTGTTCACTGCCATCATTCACAAACGTCAAACATGAAGTAATATATATATCACACAACTGAACATAAACAACGAATGAACGTGCGTTTACTTACATTGAGTATCATGTATTGAAGACAACAACCACCCTATATGTGACTTTGCTAAGCATCAGTCAATTGTAGTTCCAACTGCTAAACGATATTTAAATGGGTCAACTCGATGACCCGTTGTTATAATGCGTTCAGGAACCGATAATGTAAGAATTCGAGCAACAGATTCACTAGTTTGACTATGTCGTGCTATCGATCATTTTACACACTTAAGGGCATGTATAACTAAGCGACGAGATAATTATCGATTTGTTCTATATTGGTACATACGAGATAAAGCAAGCTTCGATTTTTGCTACATACAATTCCATAGATGGTCCCCGATGAATGGCAAAAGTAGACGTTCAGAGTGGCTCAATAAAGTTGTTGCAACTTTTATGAATTTCTTAAGATAGCCATTTGCTGGCGGATGCACTATCAAGGTTTCTTTCTCTATTTGCGGTTTATCAGTAATGATAATGTGCCTGGTCCAATGAAATATAGTTTGACAACACAGCCTTTGTATGCTATCGGGGATAGACCAGAGTAGTGAAGTTCATGACTGCCTAACATTTATTTATGATAGACGGAACACTGTAGCTTGTGATCCTCATGTCCAGTAACGAGTATTTCCAAAATAACTAAATTGCAACCATGTAAAACAAACGTGAGTCCGGATGACTAACATAACGACCGCGTAACTGATAACAAACTTGCCCTCCATAAACTCTATTGACCTTTTTTCTGACCCATCCTGGTTAGTGTTTTTCATATTTGTCGTATTGTAATTAACCTGATGATCAAACACAAAAAACAGGTCTTGTTCGCTACTTTGTCGTTCTCATAACGTAAAGAAGTTCGGAAACAAGACAAACGTAAACAGTATTAGCAAACAGCAAAATATCGTCAATATACCATTTGATTTAGACAGTTTTGGCAATATTATCAAGGACTTATCTGTCAATCACTCCTACGTAGCTTTCGGGTCAAACAGACAAGAAAAGTCAACAATATGCTTTATGCTCCCGAGAGAAGAAGTTTTAGTCCGTGCCCAAACCCAGTCTGTCTACTTGCTAGCGTGGAGGCTCTTCAAAATTAAATTCAAGGTTCTCTGTATACAACGAACTGAGCTCCATGGTGCATCATGGTTTACGTTGAATAGGTTTTTCATTCAGACGGGCTTACAAATCGGTCTTTTTTTAAAAAATAAGCAACAAACTATAATTCCGATATTATTGAAGCTCATGAGTAAGACACATTCAGGTCACTGCTGAG
>JTDE01000955.1:123048-138166 GCA_014338405.1 Paragonimus skrjabini miyazakii
TTTCATGAGGGAACGGTCTTGTTCATTGTGCCACTGACCTCACATTAAATGATTCAGTTATCATACCAGGACACACGACCATTGCCCAAATTGGATCGTAAGTTGGGCACCCAGAATGAAACTCGTGTCTAGGGCATCCTTTTCAAAGTGGGTGGCTACAAAGTTTATTACAGTATCCGCTTAAAATTCTCCGAATCGATATCGTTATCATGAACAAAGACAAAATCATACGAAGAGGAAAACCGGTAAAAATAAGTAGCCAGCACCAATCGAATATGACCTGTACACTCATCGATAAGCGTTCTACTGTATCTGCCAATCCAGAGGCATTCTTTAGTCAATGACAGACTGTTTTTGATGGAATGCAAAGTGTCTACTGGTCAATATACAACTTTTATAATGAGCTGAATCAGTCCAACACAAAATTGAGAGCTATAGTACACCATAAGGGAATGATTGGGTTGCGCTCTACAGTCATGGTGTTTCCACGTCGAGTTGTCCCATATGCTCATAGTGCGTTTCTGAGTTATGCCCATGGAACAGCATTTTTTAAACTATCTTGAAACCTGCTTTTTGGCAACATGTCACTTTTGGCTGTTTTGTCTACCTTAAAATTTCGGTAGTCTGCCAAAATGGTGCTTATTTTCCTTTGGTGATTGTCCTTGTTCATGACAATATCTAAGTCCCTATCCCGTTTGAGAAATATCGAGTGCAGTATACTGTAACCCGAAGTTAGTGAACTTTACCGAATCTGTGTTAATCCGAAGTTACCAGCCAACGTTGTGTGTACAAAAGTGGCTGAAACAACCCATCGATTTGCCTTGGTCTTCGTTACATACTGTTGATGTATGCATGTTTATTTCCTATCTGTCTTTATTTTTCTGATCTACATGATATTCATGTGTTACGTTTGTGACCGAGGAGACGAGAGGAAATGTCAGTAGGTCGTAAACTAAGTCCTGTTTTTGTTCTAATGACTTTGAGATGTGTTTGTTCGTCCTTATATTTGAAGCAGTCTTTCAGTTGTGCCTCAGTACTTATGTCCACATTGGCAAACAAAAGAATACAATACATGGGAAACAAAATATTTGTAAATCCAGCCGGTTATAGAGAAAATTAAAAAGTTGTAGTTCATTCAGCCTAATCAATTCTATTGCTCGATAGGTCTCCTTGACTAACGTTAAATGTACTAGTTTGGCAGATTGTTCTGATTGCATTAAAGGCCAAGCAGGGTTGTTTGGGCGCAGCTATTGCTGGTCTTTCTTTTTTTGAGGGCCTTTTGAACGTCAGACGATGATGAAAACGTTCTCTTGCGCGTTCAATTCCAAGGCACACCAAAGTAATTGGTTGCTTTGCAATCAAAGAACAATTTTTCTAGTTTCTTGGAAAGATCAGAGTCAGAGGAAAACGATCGTCAGCAATGGTGTTCAGAGGTCTTGCTGTGTAGAACTTCAGAATACCAGGGAGATCACCCCTAGATGTGATCACGTTTTCAGCTCCAAGTTGGTCTAATCTCCTGCAAAGTGATTATGACGTTCGTTGCTGCAATTTTGTCCCCTAATATTTAGTTCTCTGTGATCAAGACAGCCGACCAGGTTATTCTACGGACAGCCCCAACTGTCACGCACTGATGATTCACTATCTAATTAATTCTGTGCAGACAAATGTTACTTTTATCCGTTTGTTAGAATTCAAAGTACAGATGAATGATGGACTGCTGACATCAATCGTTCTCTATGCAATCGGACCATTCGCATTCTACATATGTACATGTACACATACATATACGTGCATATGTATGCTGCATTGAACTTCTCTTACTTACTCAACGCGGTCTTTAATGTAGACTCGACAAATAATCAGTAATCCTTGGATGAGAAGAATAAGCTAGATAATGACACTACCTCCAACCGGCCTGTTAATCTATCGAAGGCAATACAGTACGCCGAGAAACAACATCAACATCTGTGTGAACCTCTCAGAAGCAGCGCCTAAAATGTAATACCAAAACTACCGTACACTATACCAACGAACGATTTTGAAACCGATGAGCTATACTTCCTACTAATGTTTTTGTGTTGGCGATAGGTGATCTTGACAGCCCTTTACTTAAGAAATGCACCTACCCACAAAAGATCCGTTTCAATCGGTTTCGTCCGCGTTTGTTCTAAATATGTTTACTCTGTCTTATAAATGGTTGTCACCAACACCCTTGTAGGATGCACTTGATTAAAATAGCTTAACTCTTTTTGAAACGTTTGACCGATAGCTTAATAACCCAGGTAAGTGATGCCTCATCGTGGACCGTTAACTACGTGATAGAAACAGTGACACCGCAAGGAAAGGCTTACGACACCCTGTCACCCACACCAGCCCAAACAACCCACACGCATGTAGATTAACACACACATGCTCGCACACTGTCACACAACACACAATAATTATCTACCCTTGTCTGCACCTGGGATCATCAAGTGATGACCTCAGATGAACCGTGAACACTTACATCTTATTGGTAGCCTATCTACACACCGCCTGTTAAACACACAGACATGTGCCAGCTGATGACTACCTCATTTGCAGCTTGTATATTGTGAATTTTCTGATTTAAATCGCTTGATAAAGGCTCTCCGAGAGGGTCGAAATGTTGCGAAACCGATAACTCGTTGTGGCTTAACCAAGAATTTACTTAACAAAGAAACTGTGTCGTTTACATCTGTGAGCGTCATTCAGAGCGGTCAAGTAGCCCAGTGATTTTTCACAACCACAGATGTTCTATTTGTGCCCATCAGCCACAGATGTACACTCAAAAACTACCTTATATAACTAGGGAAGTGTTTTATTCTCATATCCATCTAGAGTGAGTGAACCACGCGCTTACACTCATGCTTTGCATCTCTGTGCAATTTCTTACTGTTTATGTATTCAATCCAACAAGTGTGAAATGAATCCATCTCACATAGTACTTGTTCTGAAGTGACTTGGCAATACAGACAGTTTTACGATTTTGAATGTTTAACCTAAAATTGATTTTCACAATACGGTAAAATAGTCTTAACGACTGTTTAGAATGACTGCCAGTGATGTGTATCAGTCCCTCAGCGAAAACTTGCCAGTCGATCACATGATGTGGCTGTGAACCAGTCCAGTGTGATATGAGATTGACTGTACGCTTTGATCGCACGGAAACTAACAAACACGAACGACCGCTGAAAATGATCGATAGTTGACAGAGCACTGTTGTATGAAATTGAACTACTTCTTCGTTGGTTCGAGCATCATCTAGAGTATTGTTCATAACAGACAGACAACGAGAAGTGAACCTTGTATTTCAACCAACGATTGGAAGAAAAATCGATTGCATGCGTGGCAAAAGAAATCTGTTTATGTGAAGACACTGCACTCTCTTCCTCTTCAAAACATATGGTGCGATAACCGGTGCCGGCTGTGGTGATCAATGGTAGTGTCAGTATGTGTCGTCGAATTAGACAAAGTGAAGGCAGTGGTCATCTGTCGATCAGTTGTAAAAATACACGACTTAAGGCGATACAAGTTTGTCGCCCGTTTGACGGCGTGCTCTGATGTTTACCAAGTTCGAATGATTGACTGTTGTACTCCTTCGTGTGGTCGTTAGTAAAGGAACACAAACGCCAACCGTCAAAAACGTGTGCGTTGAAACACCACAGACAGGTGCACAACGCAACCGAAATATAACGATAACCGCCGCCGTCATATTTTGCCGTTGTTTTCACAGCGGCTTCCGTAGCTAAATATCTCCGGGCTATCGTCCAAGACCCATACAACGTATCCTGCTCTGGCGTTCAAACAACAGAAACTTTTGTGAATTACTCATGCGACTAGTTCATACGTCACATCAACTCACCTTCACATCTTGACTCATTACGCACAAGCATCAAGATGGACAAATATTACGCTTTACAACTCCAAGTGAACCAATTCGGTTTATAGTTCTGCTGTAGCGTCAAAAACGATTACCCTTCTAGAACAGGACTATAAGGTTCTCCTCAGGCAAATCACAAGCATACCACGCTTACTATACAATTATGAAACTTAATCCTTAAGACTCGAGATTGCTAACTAATTCAATATTTTTAACAATGGTTATCTGTACTCAGTTACAAGCATATACTATTATTTGGGGGGAGTTCGGTAGTAAAGATCAAACCAGTTAACTTACTTAAGCCCTGAAAGAATTAGACTGTAATGGTAGCAGCTGGTGCTGAAATCTTTTCCATCGACTCAGCAAACCTCGATGATTAGAAATGGAGGAATCGCAGCTTAGTAGAAACAACACTCAGGGGCGGGATGTACCGTCAAAGTCTCGCCAGATCTTCTTCGAGAGATTAATGTAAATGCAAGTGCACATCGGAGCAGTAGCTGCTCAAAAACGTTCCCTCAGTAGATAGGTTGTAAATCTATTCAACCACGTCATGTATTTTCACAGCAAAAATCACATATAAGTATACCAGCTGCAGTGGTGTAAATTATTTGTCTCAAGATGCCAGCTCGAAGACCAATTGCCACGGAATGAAGTTCTATGCAGCGAACTTGTTCGGGACCTACTGACCTTTAATCAGTCGGTCCAGATGAACTAGACAATGGCAGTCTCGAATGATGTATTGGTATACATATCTATAACGAACAAGATTTGATCTAGCGTAAATTGGGAACAAAACATACTAACCCAAGGACAACCAACAAGACAGGAGTGAGCAACATCAATACTAGCTGCCTGTAATTTTCAGACGGGAGGACAGCTGTTCTGAGGGCAATCACCGTTGGATTATACATGGATCTAGAAAGCTGACAAGGCGGTTTACACTGCGACGTCGGGTGAGTACATTTGAAGGAATTCACAAACTTTTCGGTGCTGTGAAACTGATACCCTATGCATGCTTAACGAAGACGAAGAACTTTCCCGAACGCACGACCGTAAAAAACGAGCTGACTACAATATGTAAACGTACAGATGACTGAAAAGAAAAATCGTGAAAATGTTTTCCGATCAGAGGAGCAATATGGTTTAAAAATTGCAGTCGATTCACAAGTACATACTGATGGTCATATAACTGAGCACTGTGATTCGCTGAACCTACAACAGGATTTAGAGCGGATAAAACCACTTCCCCTGTTTGAGTAAGCTTGACCTGAATAAATGGCTCATTATGATACTAGACGAGACCAAAGATACCAGGGGGGTTACCTTGGTATAACGCGTGATTCACTAAATACAACCGCATGCGTACACACAGCGTAGTTCTAGAACTCGGTTAATAAATCATAGTCAAAAACAAGGCATACAATTTTCTCTTCTCGCATGCCACTGTTTGATTGACATATACCATCGCAAAGAGAAGGTATGTGGTAGTCAGCAAGTTGAAGTTACAACTTTCCAGCGACGCCTAGGCACTAGCTTTTTGTACTGAATCTCCGAATAAGCTGAATGAAATTATTGCTCCTAATGTTACATCGTCCACGATTTATCATTTCCCCATATAAAAACAGCTCATGACGAAATTATGTAGCCACCGCATTACAACATATATTATCACACTCGTAGTACTCAGTCATAGTATTATGAGCCTAGCCAGAACGCACTATGGTTAGACGTGGTCCACCACATCAGTGACATGTAATGTTCTAAACGAAAAAATTTCGAAAGGGATGAAAAAAAGCCAAACATAAGAAGTGAATATGTTTCTTACCAGCGACCTGAATTACCACGAGCACTCCAGCCTTGTTACAGGTCACCTACACAAGTTACTCAACGGAATAATCCAGCTCCTCACATAACGTGACCAGTTCGGTGATTGACCAACACATAGTTTTGCTAAGCTCCTGACAGTACCAATAAACAGTGCCAGATGCGGTATGAATGCTCAGTTGGCATGTGGAGTTCGTGATCCAACGATCGCAGATTGTGAAACCTGATTGGTTAATCACTTGATCGTGAATCCCTAACGTCCTAGAATACATGCTGGCGAACAGCCATATTATTCACGCAATCATCTCACTGGATGGTAGTTGATAGGCGGAGACAGGTCACGTCTCTAAGCCGTACAGCAAAACAGAATGCACACAAACGTTGTATACCCATCCTTCTAGCCATAACCGGACGTCTTTTCACGTCACAGATAACGCAGGTTGGTAAAGACAGATGGTGCATTTGCTATCCACGCGGATATTTTATCGGAAGTATTCAAAACTGGAAAGATAATGCTATTCAGGCATGTGAAACCGTCCACCCTCCACCTTCAATAAATAAAATGAGTAAAGATGTCCCATCCTCAATACACTACTTGGTTTTTTAAATATTGAAGACAAATTTCATACAAACCGGACTAGTCAGTCTTCCTGTTCGGCCTGGTCTGCACTTCTTTGGCAGAGAAGCTAAGCAACACATTGTCTGTCACACATTGCACGCCGATCAGTGTGGTGTCAGGAAGAGTTGCAACGCCATACTCATAGGACTGCCCAAGCTCACTACCCACAATGTAGTTCATAATAAAATTTATCTGGAAGCAAGATTGCACACTCCTAACGAACAACCACGGGGGTGATAAACACCCGACAGAGTTGTGCCCAAACTCTTACCATGCTAGCAGAATGAATATACAGCTATCTTAACATATTCCAACAGTTCTTTGAAACTTATGTGAGAGACAGACGGTTCCATGGAATGTCGCGAAAATCAAAATAGTAAGCAACTCTCCACTTTGAAGGAAATTCGACCGCTGGCTGCCTAGGCGAATGCTGGTGCGCCATAGGTGCGTCATAGGGCAAAAGTATGATCAGTGTTTCTATCGACCGGATCGAAGTCATGCCTGTTCTTTACATATCTGGCTTTCTCTGAGCCAAGTGAGCTGACATAGTATAAGACTAATGAGTAACTTGGGCGCAACTAACACTATGCTGATATCTCTGTGGTTGTCCTACAGAATTCAGCTTCCCCTTTATAAGTGGGAATTACTGTTGATAAGCATCAATCACGGGGTAACTCTTCACGGTCGAAAACTGTCCGGGAGTGTTTTATCGGTTCCGGTATACACCTCTCTCCATCTTCTCTGTAAAGAAAAACAGATATGGTCCAGAAGACTTGTTATGCCTCAATAACATAAGTTCTATGGCCACTTCTCCTAATAGAAGGGCGTCTGGAACGCAATAATTGATCTTGTTGGGTCTCGTCGTTTATACGGTCGAGTTATGGTCAGTTGAAACTTCCTTAAATTGTTCAACCCTTCTTCCAATTCGGCGCAACCGGATGGTTTTAAGAGGACCATCTTTCTTATACATGTTTCGTTTATAACTATTCGATGAACAAAACAAATACATATTAGGGAGACGGTATTCAGCCATTGCTAGATAAAGAAGGCTCGTTTTACCTTCTTAAGTTATTCGACCAAGTTATGTTTACGATCAGGTGGCAAGCTTTCAGTCAGTTTGCTTTCAAGTTTTTGACAGTCGTTGTCGTATTCAGAACCAGGTGGAATCGAGCGACGAATGTTCATCGGTGTTGTCGACATAACAAAAGTCCAGCTCCGTCGCAGTTAAAGAACTGCATTCTCTCACGTGAATCTACCTGGACAGTTTGTCCACCAATTCTTCCTCTCTTCTTGCGAATGTCAGTTGCCTTGCATGTACGAGTGCATGACGTTTGAGCAACTGACAGAAACAAACGGACAAGTAAAACAGCCCGATTTGAGTACAGGTGGTTGCGCCAAATTGCCCGACCTTCGCTGACGGGTTGGCGCCATCTGTAGCGGACTGACATGTGATCAATTTTTGTCCACAGCTGAGGTGCACACGGCGGTTTACATATAATGCAATGACTGTTTCTCTTTTAAAATGCCATACCCCAAGTATATGGACTTTGAAACGCGCACACTTTCAGTAGTGTGTTGTGACCGAATACTGAACAACTCATCTAATCATCTACCGTTTGAGGAAAGACATCCAGATTGAGTATTCAATTTCCCGACAAGTATAGCTTTGTCTGAGCGTTTAGTCAGCTTCAGATTACTGATCAGGGCCTCATGGAACACATTCTAGATAGCATGTGAATAACTGTTCGTTGGAGCTTACGCCAAGTTAATGAATATTTAACGGTTTTCTTGTTTGCGGCTGCAGATTGTAATCAATCTACTGGGTCTGGTAGCACAAAAGCAACTGTTCATTCATTTGGATAGACAGTACAAGAACTTCAATTTTAATGCCATCAAATGATACTCCAAGACGTTCGCATTGGTGTACGTTAGCTGACGGAAAATAGCAGGAATGGTCTCGTGTTTGTGTATGTAGTTCACAGCTTCCTGAATAAATTCTGTCTTCTTCGGTGACCATTTCCATTCTCTGGATGAATTCTCCTCCGAATGAATTGTCACGTAGCCCTAGAACACTGGCTACTTCGCTCATGCTTATTTAACACTATGTATGGATGTACAGGTTGCAGAAGTAGATGTGAGGCATCTAAATTAGCTACCACGGGTATGTGCGACAGCTTTTAGATGCAAGTTGTAGACAACTATCATACTATTTCATTAGCAGTCCGCCTTTGAATGAAACAGATTCGTATGAACAGCGTTTTCGTTATGGTCACAAAATGACAGCAAACCGAAACCGATTACTAGCATACAAGGGCTAGGGTAAAATAAAACTAGGAGACTTAGTATTTACGAGTAATTTAGGTCAATCCACTGGCTGAAGTGGGTTAAGCTTTGATTTAACAACAGTCCCCCATGCATTTAATGACCAGTTGTACCCAACGCGATCGTTGAACAAAATGGTTGATCAGCTTGCGTTCTAAACCATTGCGATGGATCACGATCAACCGGGCTGGTGATCACGAGGTTTCAAACCAACACGCACAGTCCTACGCATCGATGGTCGACCGCACAGGTGGAGCCCACGACGGATGTCGTCCCTGAAATGACCTGAATTGTTTACATCAGGGCTACACGCTAATTAAACACATTGAATTTTGGCTCACACGTAAACTTGTGAATGCCATCTAACATTCATGTTTTCCGTTTGATAAAGTTCGGGATTTATTCGGTGACTTAAACCAGAACGGTTGTGATGACCCCATTAATTAACTTGTGGCATACATCATTTGACTAAACCTGCCATCTGACCAGGTTGTATGTGGTGTGACGATTCTGATTATACAATTGATGAGAATGACATAATAAACAGTGGTCATACAAGTCGTATTGGAAATAAAAATGCTACGTTAGTTCCCTTATACTATTTAATGCGGCAGGTCAAAACCCTGACCATATTCTCAACTTGTGGATTTGACACAAATCTAGTGCTGTTATTAGCATTTTATTCCGTTAAACTCGGGACAAGTTGGGAATGCTTTGAAATATCAGCCAAGTTCTAGAAACTCTACCAGCTCTATTCATACTGGATTACTTTTGTATTCTGAATCCCTAATTCATACACGACCCACAATTTCTCCTATGATAGCATTAGTCAACTTCGGCCATCAATACTGTTATTTTACTAGCGAACCGTTTCATAATAGGTCGCGTGTATCATTCGCACGGTCATAATCCGCCGTTAGCCAAATGGCTTTAGATTTAGTAAAACACTGCTTGGCACCCAGGAAATTGATCGTTTGATTGAAAACACCAACAGATGACGTCAGTCTTCGAGGATGAGCCTTTGGACCACATTTTGGTCCCCATTTTGTCCGTACTGCACAGGTGTGCGATGAAAAGGATACTTTCAGCCTTCTGGAGAACCAGTGAAAAATAGACAAATTAATCATTTCATGACATTTCAGGTGAACTTAAACTGCGCGATTCTTTGTTCATTGCAACCACTTTAGCAACAGTCTGGAAGTGCTGGCCCAAAGATCCTGTGATTCATACAGTCTAGCCTCTCAAAACACCGTAACTGACCAGGTTTTATCAAGCCAGAGAGGGTGATTCACATAAATGATTGATTATTACAGATTCCCTACATATACACCACGTGGTTGAAAGTAATGCTATTAATCGCTATTATTCATGTGCGCCTTGACAACGAAACATATGGAAATCCCCCTGAATACAATCACTTACTGGAAAGGAATTTTACAGACTGTTGCGTTTTCCATCCTTGTCTCTAGCCCGTCTGCATCTCAATTCCTGAAACAAATTTCACCGATGGCTCGTCTTATCATGCCATTTTTGTGCACATGTGTACAGACGCGGTTAACTTGAAGTACGAAAAAATACAGTTACATTATGTTCCCTTTGATACGTGTTGTTTTGCTACAGTCTTGGAAGTATGGGTATCGTTACATTTTCGCTCTGATTGAAGATCAAGCGAAAGGTGTGTAGAGTACAAGTTCTGCTCATTGTGTGCTGACCAGAAATGGGTACTTCTTAAGATCGTCTGAAATAACTTTACAGACTCATAGTTCACCTTAATGGGCATCGTTGCGTAGTGATCTGCGCTAGGGATTTCTGTACTTCTTGGGAAGGGATTAACTTTGTGATCAAGTCAGTAGCACAAATCGTCAGCAAATTTATTCATGTTCCTTAACACACACTGAGACCAAACATTTGTCCACAATAGACTGGTCAATGCTATTAGAACCAGCAAACTGAAGTTCATTTGGTTAAGTTGTAAAAAATGAATTGTGCATAAATTTAATGGAAATTATGTTCCCATTCCAAGTTGCTATGATGCATTTATCATGCGGCGCTGATTCAACGTCATCCGCGATCAAGATATACATAGCCTAATTATGTTTGACCATCGTTGTCTCCGCCTGTCAGCTACCATCCAATGAGATGATTGCGTGAACAATATGGCTGTTCGCCAACATGTATTCTAGAACGTTAGGGATGCGCGATCAAGTGATTAACCAATCAGGTTTCACAATCTGCGGTCGTTGGATCACGAACTCCACATGCCAACCGAGCATTTATACCGTATCTGACATTGTTTATTGGTACTGTCAGGAGCTTAGCAAAACTATGTGTTGGTCAATCACCGAACTGGTCACGTAGTGTGAGGATCTGGATTATTCCGTTGAGTAACTTGTGTAGGTGACGCCCATCCGGCTGGGTACCTTATGACTACTGAAACCGCTAATTATAACCACCGTCCGAGGTGATAGATTGGTGCAATCGGCGGCGTGCCTACGTTCACTACATTCCCAGCTCATCTGTCTAGCCTTGATTTTTATCTGTTATCACTTCTTACATTTTGTCCCTCTGAAATATTCCAAGTCACTGAAGCGGTTAACCGTGGCTGGAATCACACTACGTTCTGGTCAGGTTCATCGTGGATATGAATGAGTTGATGAATGTGGACAAGATCGACAATCATTAATAACTATCCAAGAAGACTCCGTGTAAATGCGGTCAAAGATTTATTTCATTCACGTCCGGGGAGATGTTATGCTGGACTGTTTTAACTCGTTCAAGAAAACGAACATAAACGCATATGTATTTCGGCGCGATAACTTCTCAAAACTACTCTCTCGGTATACTGGTTGTAAAGCAATTCGGCAGTATCTTTTGTGTTTGTGACTGTGATTGCATTGAGTTATTAACTTTAATGCTATTGAAAGTATTTTTTTCGGAATGGCTGATCGCTGACGATTTGTCCCCATAACGAAATGACCTCGGGGGGGAAAATTCGCTAGAGATACCTCCCCCTAAATGAACTAGTTGACGGATGCACTATCAAATGCTGAAAAAGACGACCACAGCTCTCTAGGTGGTTAAGTTGACGAAAGCTAATCGTTTAAAAGTTGTTGTCACATGCTGAACTGGAAAAGGTTTAGTGATGACGACTCTAGCTGTAACTCATGGTGATGTGGATTGACATTCTAAATACCTGCAGTTGCTACTGCTGACTAATTTTGAGTACCTCGACCGAACCCTTTGACACACAAGTACAGTGTCTAGGTCATGTCACATGGCTGCATTTTCATGGTGTACATAGTTGAAACCCCACCTTCTAAAAGGGCCCACCGACTCGTGAATGTTAATTTGGTCATAAACCTATCTATTTGCTCCACTTTACTATAGACGATCAAGAACATCCATGCAACTGGTTTTCGCTAGCTGCCTCCGTCGTTTGCCGGATAAATGTTGAATTCGTATATTTGAATCGTGGTTACTGCAGACAGATACCATGACCTGTCATGACAGGTAGCTTCCCAGTTTATATTGCAAGAGGTTTGGCATGCTAAGACACCGAAGAATCCTCCTTAACACGAACCCCCCGTGGTTAGCAGTAGTGTAACTTTGGTGAACGCCTTGCTTTTGCTGAGGAACGGAAATAATCGAAGTGACTGTGGCACGCTGAGTCAAGCCACTTCACTTCATGTGAATGGTCAGTACAGATGTGCGCTCGGTTATAGCACGGGAGCTTAATCGAGATAGCTCTCAATAACTTAATGTACAGCAAACCCATAAAAAGGAATACTCTATCAACGCATGACAACCTATATCTTGTTGTACTAAGTACACTACCTTCAAACAATGACGAAGTGTCACAAGTGAGGGTGAACAGTAACATTGACTTCAGGTACTTTTGAATAAAAATATAAAACAACAAACGGATTAACCCTACGCCATTCAAGGCTCGTTTCTGCCCCACGTCATGATTATGCATAGGTATGACTATTGTTAGGTTACCCAGGTCCAGACAAAAACCAAATAACGATTATTCATGTCCAGAAACTCTCAGTCGGGTCAGCTGAATACGTCTCAAACTAAGTTCGCATCAGATGTATTGGCCTACCAGAGGAAGGTGTGAAGAATGTTCTATGAAATTTAGTAGTTCTCTCTGTTGCTAATGCTTGTGTATGGTGCGTTTGATCTGAAAGGAATGTTCCCAAAAGAATCTTGACCAGTTTCGTCCTTTTAAAACTGTTTTATGTAAGGTTTCAAGAGGTATGCCTCCTTAAATGAAGCGGAACTAACAAAAACTTCACTGCCCAAAGGGGTCCTTGAAAGTATATGCTACTATGGGTTTTCTTTTTCAGCCCTCTAATGAGTCACATGTTGACTGTTTACTATCAAGTTATCGCAGTGCCAGATCAATCCGTTTGATAGCCAGTGATTTGCCACGAGTACACTTTGTAGTAGAATCTATTTATATATTTATATTTAACAAAAACGGAGTGTGACTATACGAGAAAGGTATTCAAGGTACGTTACGCAACAAAAATCCGAAGGTCTCCTTGATTTACAGAAGGGGCAGCAATTAATAGATGGAAACTATCCCCTTGTGTGCAGAAAGACTTGTTCATCAGTACTAGATCGCCGTGGTTACTGATGCGCATCGATGTTTGTGTGTGTGCGTAATTGTTGTTTTGTTGTTTTGCCTCACAACGTCCATTGAACTTTGCTAGGGAAGCTCCCAGACTGTAATGTGTAACTGATGAGATGCAACGAAATATGCTGGAGATATGCATTATGCACAGCCTGTTTCTGACTTATCTGTTCATAATGCATAGAGAAAAACCTAAGTGTAATAAATTTGGTCTACAGTACAAATCGCCTTGGTGCATTTTTCATCAGGGCAGTTGTAATCTGATACAGAAGTCGTATTCATTTCCAAAGCTAAAGCAAGCTCTGACGTTTTATTAGAGAAACTATGCGAAACGCTTCTCAAACATTTGCTTGGAGTGGCTGACCAACAAATGTGCAGTAAATGTTGACATTGTTTAATTGAAATGTGTTATTGAGCTAACGTCAGTCTGTTTCATTTGTATTTGAGAGAGACATTAACAACCTTAACTCATAACGTAGACATCTTTATGACTAATGTTGGCTACTTTACATCGTTTTATGAGGCCATTTTTTTATCCACAAAACTAAGTAGTTCAAAGGGCGTCAGTAAAAACTTGTACTGACTTTCTCCACCTTGCTCACTCTGCACCATGGGCATGCTCCTAGCTTCGTACAAACTGTTTGCTGTAGTGTCTAAATGGGGGCCCTACTGTGAGATATTCTATACTACAACACTCAGCAAACTAGCAGACCAGAAGTTGACAAAAAGTCGGTCATTAGCTGACATCATCGATATACTATAAATGTATCCCAGAATATTAAAAATACAGACGCGTCGTGGGTCTACAAGACAAAAGGAGGTGCTTAGAAGGGGGAGGGAACCGAGACCCGGTAGCAAACAGTAGCCAGACTACAATCATTCCCAAAATACTAGCTGTAAGAAACAGCCGAATCTGTACGCAAAAACACTGAATGGCACTTGAAAATGCTTTCTGACAACTTTTGTTATTAGTCCGTATATCAGGGACAGCGAAGTTATGTGTCAGTGAGGATGCATCTACCGTCCTGCAATGAAACTGATCATAATGCGTGTATCTTCACTCATACTGACCTTTACAGTCTGGATAAAAATAGATAATAACAGTGGTCATCGCTTTTGCACCGATTCTATGTAGACACCAATCCACCCGAAGCTCTGTTATTTCCATCAGAACCACAAGCGAAGTTGTTCTACCCGACATAAAGTTATATTAACGTGGTGTGACTTTGCTACTGTCAGTGCCTGTGGTTTATGTTGATATACAGATGGCTTTTTCGATCCTGTTTTGGAAGGTAGTGGCAAGTGTAACAAGTGACTCGATTTTGCTAGTTTTTAACATCACGACAGGAACCCAGCATTTAGTGTGAGCAGTTCAACTAAGGTTTTGTGTCGATTAAAAACAGCAGAAAAAGTAATGTTCATTCTATGGGCGCTCAACTAGAACTAAGCGTTACTCACGTAGAATCACTTGTGATTCAAAGGAATTATAGAAAACTTATAAATTAAGGGAAGCTGAGAAAGTTTACGTACACCCGAATCTGTGTTGGACGTTTTAGACAAAAAAAGACAAGTCAGAAGATTGTTTAATTTTCATAGGGTTAGCAACAGAAGGATTGCAAAGACGAATGTCAGATGATAATGAGAGAAACAGACTAAATCACAGCCTAGCAAACGTGCAACAATCGCACGGGAACACAGAGTGAACAACAGCTGACTAGCATCAACACTGAGAAGTTGATCGTATCTTTAGTCTAATGCAATTACTCTGATGATCAATCTGTCTGAATACTCGATTTGCTGTCCCGAATATGTG
>JTDE01000955.1:138266-149102 GCA_014338405.1 Paragonimus skrjabini miyazakii
ACAACAGCTGACTAGCATCAACACTGAGAAGTTGATCGTATCTTTAGTCTAATGCAATTACTCTGATGATTAATCTGTCTGAATACTCGATTTGCTGTCCCGAATATGTGCACCATGTCTGTGTTTGAATTCACCTGTCGGTGATGCAGTTACCAAAGACCCTAGAAGATCGCTCCAGCTTAGACATATGCGGAAACTAAGGAAATGTTCTCTGACAGTCAAGCGGTTCATCCATTGTCGTGGATTTCGGAATTTTTACACTAACATCGAGTATCCTTGGATATGCCGGTAACGCAGTGAGAACCATACTAGTTTATGCAGCTGATGTGGGCGGGGTGGAAAATGTAGCGTGGTAACCTACCCCGTAGCTCTACGATGTATCCAATGGGAGTGGTCTTTCGGGAACCAAGGACAACAAGCTTGGGCATTTAGCTCGAGATAGGGGTGCACTAGGGCATTAAGTATTAGAGTAAAATGAAACCTTGTAAACAGTTTGTTGAGTAAATCAGGTACCGGGTTGGTCATTGATGCTGCGATGATTGAAGCGAAACTGAATTGGGTTTATCCTAAACAGACGCATTGTTTACAGTGTCAAATCGTGTACGTTTACTGTTGGTCTGTGATCACGTCACTGAAAAGCGCTGTACCAAAATGTCTACAAGTTTTTAACCAGACTTTAAACATTGGTTAGAATCCAAAACACACTGATGTGATCAACGTCTTCTTCGACAGCCGTTAGTATTCGTAGTTCACAATGTCAGTTTGATGAAATAAAGAGAAAGGTTGACAGTTTCACCTGATTCCCTCTAAAACCAATGTTGTATTTCTTATGTGTAGAAACATCAGCATAGGTGAAGTTCATACAATCAAACGGATGTACGACATTTGGCTGACAATGTCCACCAATCATCCTTGGAATCTGTCATTCTGTTTGCAAACAATTTCGTTTACCGTTTTGCGGTTCATCTGAGTAATGTCGCACTAGAGAATAAGTGGTTGCTGTTATATAGGGGATTTGCTTCTTAATAAATTAATGCAGGTTCCCTGTTGTATCTAAGTCTTCGTAAATCGGTGACCACATTTCAAGTCAGTAGTCAGCACTTGAGACCATAGTCATCCGTTATAAACTGCTGTCATCCCATTTTTCCCATTCTTAATTGCTTTCATAATGAGATTATTGATTACTAAACCAGGACAGTAATGACATCAGTTAGTGGGACATTGGGGCAGCCCAAAAGACGAGGTTGTATTGTTCAGAACGTAGACTATGCCTTACGTCAGGAGGGAAATATGTTATTAAAAACAGCCATTACTCTGGTCAAAACTACAACTGGAAATGGCAAAAATCAGAGGGGAAAACAACGTGAAAAATAAGTTTGTTCAAACTGGACCTAGTTTGTGGTGTTAACGCACAGACGACCCTCTCCAACTTGTTATCAGTAGATCAGTCATTTTCTCAAGTAGTGGTATGAAAATCAAACCAGCATACGTAAGAACGAATTATTAGTCCAAACAAATAGTAGGACTTTTGATATAACATTGTCTTCGCAAGGAAATGTAGCAATAGACACCCCAATGGGTGGTTATGAACTACTTACTTGTCATCTACCTTGATCTAGGTGAAAAGTAACTACTAACAAACTGTGGAAAAGATAGAGCTGTTAGCTCGATAGAAATTTGGCTGTCGGTCACATACGATTCCAAACACTTTAGGTGGGTATGTAAACAATAACCAGTAAACTCACTCCAACCTCGGCGTTCGTTAACAGATGTGAGGCTTCCGTTCGACTCACACTGGGAATGCACCAAATGTTCTGACTGCGAACCAGCCTTTCACGTGTACTGATCCCACGTCCCACTGAGAGACGGTTGTTTGTTTTTTCATGTTCAGTGAGGGACCATGTAGTACCGCGGCTACACACGGAACTGCTAGATCGCCTGGATCGGTCCTGATGTGGTATAATGAAAAGTAGCTCGTTCTCATCAGCTCCGTCAATTTGCCAATAGCCCTCTTGTTCTTCATCCTCGGTGGTCTGGTTGAAGTGAACCGCCCTGCCGAACAAATCTCCGAAACTGTTCAGTTCAGAAGAGACAGACTGTAAACTATGCATATTCGTCTTCCGGTTCTCTGGCCAAGGTTTAATTTGTCGGCGAGGGTGGCCACTACTCGTGCAAGCAGAAATCATAGTTCTGTCACAAAAAGGAAGTGCAAAGTCTGATTAAAACAGAAGATTTATTGTAGTCCATTCTGGACGGACTGATATGGGCAGAACAACGTAATTTTAGTTTGTAGTACAATGCATTTTTGTGACTTACCCTTCCGGCTAATCATGCAATAACGTGCTTTGGAAAAATCCACTTGCAACTTAAAAATTTTGGGCAACACAAGAACTGCAACTGAAAGTGTCCATGCTATGCACAGATGTCTGGCAGAATGGAGATAATGGGCATCCTGATTGCTTGTGTGACACGAGTTGTCCAGTATGTAAACGGGATAATGACTGCTTAACGAGTGGTTCAACAGGCTGGTTGGAAATTTAAAATAGCCAGCTGCTTAAAAACTGGACGTCCACCGAATTCATTAAAGTGGATGGATATCACAGAGCATTTGTGAGCAAGGATATTTGAAATATATTCGGCGGTTAGGGGCCAATTTTTAGAAACTGATAGAAAGAGTAGTTTGATGGAAACGAAGGGATTTTCCTGAAAACAATATTGCAAAATTTGTGTCTATAAAATAAGTTGCACAAAAGTTATAGTGAACATAATTTTTAAGCTTCTTGTAAGTATCCTGGGGAATAAAAACACTCTTTTCCAACCTCAAGGTCATAACACAGTTGTAAGCACCTGGAAGTGACCCAGCCAGCCATCTGAAGGCATTAAAATTGACAATAATAGCGAGTGGTTCTTACAGCATGGTTTCAACTGCTGACCATGTCTACATCATCCGTTTGTATGGGTATGAACACAAACAAAAAACACACCTTAATCTGGGAAGCAACAATCAAAACGATAATACTAAAGGTCACATCAGACAGTCTGGTCTAGACAATTTCACAAGCGACTTAGAGAAACAAAGGCTAGCGCACGACTTTCTAGGATTGATGACTAAGTGACACAGAACCAATCAGGAATATACAGAGCAGACATGTACGATCGAATTTTCTCCTATCGGCATGTCTAGTACGTGGACATAATCTCGTTATAAATGAGACCACAGAAGTACAACATACAGTGTAACGGCGTTGTACTAATAGAATTCAGTATCAGTGACTATTACCAATGTCGAAACAAGTTTTTAACCTCATAGCCCTCGTTTTTATTCAAATTAGTTGATAGAAAATCGAAGAAAATATTTTTAACTAAGTATCTCTTTCATTGTACCGTGCAGTTGCATATTCTGCTATAGTCGATTCGATTTCATGGAATACTCGACGGAGGTGCTAAAAATAACGTCCGATCACTCAGGTGTTTTAGATACTCATTTGGCCTCACCCCTAATTCAATTTAAGAATCACACTGTTGCAGTAATAGCTAAAGCAGCTGAACCTTTCGTCCATACTGAGTAGCCGCAGTTGTCAAGCGCACTGGGACATTTGACGAGTGATGCTTCCGTTCAATCGCATGCATCGACTGGCCTCAGCAAGTATATAGTCAGATGAATAAGAGTGGGGGTTTTAGTCCTGGGGCTTAATCGGATATACTCAACAGAACCTTGAAAGGGCTTAGAGTTCGACCGTTAGATCAAGTGCTAAATTTGTCTTCAATTTCTGTGCTTCTTGCTGAGTTCTAGGCGAAGGCCATCATATTAAATACTAGGTGACTAATCGGTGAATTGGTACATAAAACCGAGGTAGCCACCGGTAAGAGAACGTAGGTCATGAGTATATCCTCAGCCGGTGAAGTTTAGGCCTACCTGATCTCTGACTGAAGATGTTGCTTGTTCCGAGTAAATATAGTGCAGAAATCTGTGTGACAGTATCCGTGAGGCAAAAATAGAGAATAAAATGCATGGAAGCAACCCCCAGGGAGAAAGTTTTGCAGATACTCTGCTTACCGTCATTTGCAGCACTGGTATTTGTTTGTAAACCGTGGGCGCCGCGATCTTGAGTACTTAACTGTGAACAAAATTGGTAGATCGTGAAGAGTGAAAGATGCATGCGTTCCATACTGAACTACCAGTATCAAATTTATGGTGGCATAAACCGGTTTTCTGTATCAACCAATCCGTGACTGGGATAGATAGTCAGTCAACTGGTTGGGGAAAATCATTAAGTCCATGGTAGGATCAGGTTCACCAGCAGTTGTTTCTGAGCACAGAGAGCTGGCTTGAGTCAACTGATTGCGACTGCCTCACCCAGTCGCAAAAATCTTTGATTGAAATGACGTAATAGGGTTCTGAATTCACAACCTAGGCCGATAACGTGATAATTTATTAGAACGTGTCTCGCGATTAAGGGCACTGATTTTTTGAGTGTTTGAGTGGTATTCTCCGTTAATACGGACCTCTGCACCCATTTAGGCAAATGTTACTTCAGTCTTCCTGTCAAGCATCTGTCGGTTCTGCAGTTCTAACTTTCTCCGCAGTTATGTGCAACTTGGCAGACGCAAACAGAGGTGTCACCAGCAAGCTGGTCTCATTTGATTAGAGGCACAGATCGTTTTTGGGTCTGAAGTAGTACATGGAGTTTAGGTGCGCTAAATATTCATCTTATCGGATTTGTTAATCTTCGTATTGCTTGACACAGGCTGCAATCTCTCTTAATAGGCAGCTTCTGTGAGCCTTTTTCACATAGACCATCTGTTTGAATGGTAGTTTTGGTGTACTATAGCTCCCTATGAACTTTTTAGGATGGCTGTCAGACAGTTGAGTGGAGGCGATCAATTCTAGTTTCTCCTCAAGACCTTTCGATGTACACTTTCTTTTTTTCTTATGAACAGCATACTCACTAGTACGCATTTAGGTCGGAACGGCGTAAAAATTACTAAAGTTAAAGGTATTTAACGGACCACGTGGATTTTTTGTAGAGAGTTCTATTAATGAAACCATCGTCCTGACGACGTACGAGGACGCCTAGAAAAGGCGGACCACTGTTGCTGTCAAATTCACATGTTACCTTCGGGTTGTGACGATAATTATTTGAGCGTTGTGTTTGGGTACATATTGATTGCTCATGTTTTGACATCAGAGTACGTAGACAAAGTCCAACTTCCTCAATACTCTACTTCCATAATTGGATGTTTTCTTCACTCAGTAGTTATATAGAAGATACGTACAAATATAAACCATTGATTATGCCAGTACTATTGCAGGAACAATGACACGTATCGCATTTACCGTCCAGCTTGGTGGTCACATTTATTCTCATACGAACCTGACATGGTGGAGTTAGAACAATCGTCCAGTCTAACTGTCCGCATATGCACATTTCGAATATTCGCTGCCACACCCACTAAATGCTGTTGTAAACCGGAAGGGTGTATAGTACTTGTGTTGGGTTATGTGGCTTGGGAACTTGCCTTGACCTTGGTAAGGGGTTGAACTGAGTTGCAGCCTTTCATAACAGGTGACACTTACAAATGTCCCACATCACGTGGGACAATAATGCGAACAAAGAGGCGTGCTTTGGGCAAAACTGGATACGCGCTTACTTAGTAAACGATAAAGTGCAGGGCGTGCTAGGTAAGAACCTTATTCATTGTATGTCAACCGAGAATTTACAGCATTGGACAGTATGCGTCAACACTAAGATAAAAAGGAACGGTAGTCAAATGAGGACGGGATCACAAAGTATGGCGACTCTGGTAATTGTGTTTGTTGGAATCAGTAGTTTGCATCTACCATTTTTGAGATTTTACGATCACGCACATCGGAAGTTGGAAAGTCTACCGGGTATAGCATGCTAGCATCTGTGCTATCAATAACTTTTCTGACTACTCTGGTTCTTCCGGTTTTTCCTTTCTCCTTTAGCAGAATTTTTGTCACCACCACAATGGTAAGTGACAGACCGAACTAAAATGCTAGCTGGTCGGTCTTACCACGGTTGAAATTTGAACGTACGCATGTGTAGGGACCTCCAAACTGAAAATCGCTGCTAGAGGACCTCACTTCAGGTGTTGCTTCACGAACACTTTCGGAAGCAAAAAGACGAAAGTATGCTTTCGAATGCATTATGTAATATCATTTTATGTCTCTTGGTATTGTCGTACAAAATTAATAAGGAACAGTTGAAGAAATATCATAGGCATTGCCATAACTTCCTGAAGTGCGTCACAGTGACAACAACACAAGACAAACATCAAATGGTTTTGCAGCGTACATTTGCATGCATTACAGGATTCAACCAAATCGTATCCTAATTCATTTTTGTCGCGTCACTTGTCCCTTTTGCTGTACCGTTCTTCCAGCTCATCTGATCACTTTTATGTCTGCGTCGGGTAACAACACCCGGTATAAGATGTGTAAGCAAACTCCCATATTTTTCGACAACCAGTGACATCCAATCAAAATGGTCTGATTCAGTCAATTTATTCAAGCAAGAATGTTTTCATGATGAAGATAGAATAATTTGATAAACAAATCACGTTAATGAGTGTGTGTTTAATTGATGCACATAAAGACAAGTTGCTCACAGTCGAAACGGTTCACCAGCGTCATACAGTTAAAGGCTTATCAGCGCAAAGTATCTGATAGGTAATATAAATTATTCTTTTAGTAAGCAATATTGAAGAGTGACAATAATAAATATGGGGTGTTGTAAACATTCGAATTGATATAATGGATTGACAACGAAATAAGGATCATTTTAAAGGACTCTAACTTTTCATCCTGAGACAACAAACAAGAAAGCCCTGGACCAGAAGAACAAAGCGACTAACTCAGCTTATTGCCACTGAATTAATTTAAAGGATAAACGCAAAAGTCGCTTTGTTCCGTGCTGAAATACGCTTGAGATAGAGAGAAAAGTACAGGATATAAATAACACCTGGTGACCTACAAATGCGCTCGAATCAGAAGACATAGGGACAGTTACTAAAAATGGTGGTCAGAGTCGCTAACTCATCAGTAATTGTGGCGGAATAAAGGTCAAGTAGATAAAAAATAGTGGAGGTTGTCTCTAGTTTGGGCTTAGAAATTCTACTTATTCTGATTGAGCAAAACCGTTTCCACTGGAATGGAGGCATTTGTCATGCAAAAATGGGGTTCATTGACACTGGGTTCTTGAAAAATCAGATGGTTGCATCTTGTATTTTTAGTATATATAGAATAAGTATATTCTTGCTTGAGTCTACTAAACTCATCTTCGTAGGACTAAAATTGACTTCAAGATGGTAAATAGCCGTTCGTGTGCAACTTATATATATATGAGCTTCAGGCGCCCTGTTTGCATAACAGTGGGTTATTGAACACACAGCGGCTCCGGTTGCTGGCTGTTCCCTCAACGCTATTAGTGAACCCGACAAAGGAGAATGGGCTAACATGTCGTAAGCCACTTTTTGCGAGCATCCCTACTGCGTTATTTCAGAGATTGCCATATGGACTGAAACGTTCAAAGTGGATCCAATATTTGATACAGGATTTTGTAAACTACGTTGCTAATCGTTTGGTTGTATTACAGGTAGATGATAAATACTGTAGTTTGTTTGAAACATGCAAGATGGCCAAGTGGAAAATATATTTAACTACGAAACATATGTTGCTCATTTATCTTTTGAGAAGGTCGAACACTGTTCCGTAAGATGACTCTTGTGTGCTTTTGCCAACTAAGTATGATCATCCAACAGGCGGTCTATGGATGGCAAGTCGGTCAGGATTTCCTAAATTTCCCATTCGGGCGAACTTACGATTGTCGTAGTGAGTGTTATGAAGACTCAACAACCCTAGAACACAGCACATGTCTAAAAATTCCGTCTGGTTAGTCCCCGTTTCAGCGCATGCTCTCGACAGCTTTTGATAACCTATTCAAATGGGTGTATTAATGTCCAGGTGCTGAGTCACTGTTTTGTAATGTTCTTGTTGTACACTGAATCGTGTGCCCTGTCTTTTTCAGTAAGCTCTTTCGCTTGACTCTCCAGTTAATCGAAATCAGCGGGTATTACACTAAAAGAAACTCTTGTTTGACCGGGACCGTTTTGTTTGTGCCAGCTCAGTTTCATAGCATCCACACACGGTGTAGAGCGGGTGAGCACACATTCGAGCCGCATTGTTCACATCATGGACGTTCGCGTCTCCCATAAAATCTGGCAGTTTGTCATCGTGATCAGCCAGTTTGCACGAATTAATATTCCACCAGCATGTCCACCTAAAGGTTAGTCAACTGTCCTGAAACAAGCTGTTTTCATTGCTATGTTAACAGTTCTTATAACATTTCCGAATTACAGTGTTTGCTGATGCCTCTAAATCAACTAGAATAGAAAGATAATGCAAGAACAGAAGTGCTCAGATAAAAATGGGAAGTGGCTCGACAATCGTAGCAACAATGTGTTTTGCCGGTATTTCTTTGCTAACTAACGGCGTGAAAATGCATTGATGTTTGCAAGCATCACCAACTGATTTACAAAATTCCTGTTAAGGATTTTACATTTCCACATTTTAATCACTCAAGAAAATGAATTTAGCTAAACAACGACTCGAAGCGCCTAACGGTTGGTGGGGTAAGGGAGGAATTTAGATAAATTAGTTATAAGAGGTAAATAAAATGAGTATTCGGAGCCTCCAACCGGCCTAAATTGAGCGCAACTCACATCCGGTGATAGATTTCGAATTCGTCTGAGTCTTTCAGCTCGATTTTCTTGAACAGAAGCCTTAAACTCAAACTTCCCATTTGCCAAAGTAGTTTTGCCTCCTTTCGATATAATCAGAATATCTCAGCGTGACACGCAAATGGATATAGCTGGCTTGTTGGATATTATCAAACCACCGTTTTTAATGTGAGACAAATCGTACGGCGATCAACGTGGTTGCCCCTATCAAATTCATCGGAGTTCAAGTCCTTGTCAGGAAAACGAGATATACCACTACCAGGAGGATAACTAAGCCTTCCTTTCAAAAAACACGCGAGAAAGTTTACGCGTGTTAGAGTTTTGAAGAAATGTGAGGAAAATACAGTTTACACAAACAAACAAAACGTTAAATATGATAACTTGGCCTGTCATTGTGTGCTATGCAAAAACGTATTTTATGACCAGTTGACATTCTACAACAGCTTACATCTATAAAATGCGTCCAACATTACACAGCACGCAAACTTCCTGTGAATAGACTCGTCCTTCATCAAACTGGAGATGATAAATGGGGTCTGTATGCTTACAGGTAAGGCAGAAACAACGATTCCATCGCGATCAGAAGCCAGTTCTCATGATGAAGTGAAGTCTACTCCAAAAAAGGTAATAGTCAGAAGCTATAGGATTTACCTACTTTGAAAGATCGGGACAAAGCTACATTGTTGCAAACGACCTTTTCTGTTAACATAGAGAACTTCTGAATCAAGTCACAACTAAAAAGCTCTTGACTAAAGTTAGCGGCAAGATTATACATGGTAGAATTCAGAAAGACTGAGAAGAAGGTTGATTAGGGATCAGAACTGGAGTGTGTGATCCCAAACCTTGTTTACTAGACGTTGAGCTTTCAAACTGTTTTGAGCGGTCCCATCCGTAAAACATTCTCGAACAATAAAGACGCCTCAGTTACTAATGCAGTAAACTCCTGGTCATTGAGCTTTCCGGCATTACAACTAGCCTTTCGATGTAATGGACGGGAGTGAAAATCAATTTTACGGTCAACGGTTGAAACAAATAGAAATGTAAGACATGTAGTCGATCATTCGATGAAACAGATTCCACAAAACCGCTTCCACTCCTATAGAAAAGCAGTGCTATTTTTAGTATTTCTCATGCGGTTTTCTCAGACTACGCTAAGCGTACTGATAGTTACGGTATCCGTTTCAGATGAATCAACACTGCCATGCCCCTCCCCCTCCCTCTCTCTTTCACAAACAGCGAATCCTATTCATGCATTTTCAGTTACATGCTCATGGGGGAAAAACAAGCTTTCATTAAGAAACAAAGCAAAGTGAAGACGTAGGACCTGTTTACCAAAACATCTTTTGGATAAATTAAT
Source organism: Paragonimus skrjabini miyazakii (assembly GCA_014338405.1). NCBI lineage: Eukaryota > Metazoa > Platyhelminthes > Trematoda > Plagiorchiida > Troglotrematidae > Paragonimus > Paragonimus skrjabini miyazakii. The sequence continues at coordinate 148,387 of JTDE01000955.1, forward strand.
GCACTGAACATCAGGGAACCCAAAGAAGGCAAACCAGCAACCCAGTTTGGAGTGTAAATTGTCGTCTGCGACTTTTACTGCTCCGTTTCAATAAGTATGCGGATTTCACAGCCAACTTAGTCAAGTGGTATTCATTTCATTTCACTGATTCTCTGTTACCTCCCCCCTAATCCTAAATTCTCTGACTACTAACCAACTCAGACCATAGCTCTGGCTTCCGAAACCAATAAAACCAACGAATAATCTAATGGTAATTGATTTGCTTCCTCTTTGCTGATTTGATACCTATCCACCTTGCATCGTAAATCAGTCGGTTGCATCGTCCAAAATGTTTTTGGCGTTTTTAGTGCATTATCTAACTACATAAATCTGTAGATCACGAATGGTTACACGGATGAATTCTTAAAAAGTTAGCTACCAAATATCTGTCTGCTAACTGTGGTGTTGCTTATTCTTTGGTGTCATCACATGAGAACCGCTAAAAGCGGGTGTTAATAGTGGCTTATATGAAAAGTTCAGATCCTGTGCTGTGGATGGTTTTGCCTTACAGTCGTAAAAATTTGCGGTGTTCAGAGTCATTTTATCCAGACGCAAGTATCCATAAATAAAGTTTAGAAACTACCGTCTCAGAAAACCATAGCGTGTCTTTTCAGTGTACTGTTAAAATGAAAACAAAAGCTGACACGAAACCCTGGTCGCTAACCCGGTTGTCTGAG
>JTDE01000955.1:149202-172388 GCA_014338405.1 Paragonimus skrjabini miyazakii
TTCGATGTTCGATTCATTGGCATGCCTTGATCTTGAGTTAACAACTCAAACTTGTTGGTGACATCACACGAGGACAGTCAAACTGGCCAAAATATAACTTTTCATTCAACTTAGTGCTTGAAAAATCTAGTTGAATTGGATCGGCTTCATATTTATTATAGGCATGTTAGAAACGACTTTATCTTCGCACACTGAATGTTACATTAGCTGATATATCCCATGAGGCGTATTCTTACGCTTGGTTTGAACCACCATCTCCCAAGTCACTGTCTGAAGCTGCAACACCAGATAAATCACTTTAAAAGCAAATCTTACTCTGGCGTCAGATTATTTTCGCTGTGGAACTCTCTCTGAATCTGTTATGACAACATCCTCTTCAAGCAAGCATGTGGTGCATACTTTCATGATACTATTCCAAACCCCGTATGTGACAAATAGTAACAGTGCTAGCAAGCAACCTCCTGCTGAAATGAAGTATTTTTATGGGTGTTTATCATTGCATGAGCAATGCCACTCATCCCCGCATCTCTGTACATTGTCTCACGTTTTTTTACGACCTATACTAGTTCTGACGCAAACATCCTTAGATGTCGCTGATGCCAAGTCGGGAATTTGATTAGTCGCAAGTTAAGCATCACATATATGATCGCTGTCTTCTTATTCAGATAGGCTTTCAGCCAATCTCTTTTAAAAAAACACTATACACGAGTTTTGTTCTTTTTAGCGCGGCAGTAATGCATATTTCTACTACAGCCTGGATTAGAGCTCCAGCTATGTTTATGAGACGAGCGTGTTGACTGCTGCGCCATCGATCGAGACGATCGAGTAAACCGATGGTTACTCACAAGATAATTTGGTTGAGCTTTCGGGCATGATACTTCTCATGTTCTTCTCTCTTTTCATTATGTTTTTACTACTGTTTAGTACAGTTTGGTGCTTACATAGGCATCGTAAATTACCTCTCAACAGAAAAAAGGTTGTTCCTTCCAATGATTCTAACGATTCATTCGAACTACTGGTGTGTAATCGGGTAGCCTGGTTGTTGTAGATTGGGTAACGATCTTGGATGATGACAGCTTTCTCGTTCATATAGGTCGTTTTAACCGCTTTAAAAACACAACAGCAGAATCGAAATTCATTTGTCAGCATTGCACATTCTTGTTCCGACTGAATTTGAAGTTCTGTTCACGTGCTTATGAAAGGTCCCTTTTTGACTACTTTCTCTCGACTTTTCACACAGAATGATCAAACTAGATTTGTCAACATTGGAAACGCACTGCAGGTAATTTTCGTTGTTTCTCTTCGAAACTGAAGCAACACTAATAAGAGTATACAAATCAAAGTGGACTTCCACTAGTGTGTGTGTGTGTACGTTGCTAATAATCGATCGTTAACGAGGTCACTACTTCAGCATGTAAGTGAGCTTGGGTCGCAACACATTGGTAATAATGCTGGTCAATTCGAATTGCGGAATTTCATTTGTTAACTTGTTCTACCGAGGTAAGTGTTAGATACCCTAACCACACATAATGATTGACAGCTGGAAGGACAAACCAATCATATGTGCGTCACCCGAATCGACAAACAAGTAATGTTGATATCATGACCTCACCCTTTACTGTGTTCAATGAGCACATGTGGGTGAATATCGACAAATAGCACGCAGACAACCAAACACGGAAAATTTTATAGAAAAGTAGAAAGGGCAGTACGAGGTCAAGTGACGTAATTAGCATCGACGGGTGGTATGCTGAGGGTTAACTCTATTCCTAACAGTTGGGCAGAGCTTTACTCAGCATCAATCCACGTCATCTTTGATGTTTTGATAATTCAACGACAACAAATGTAACTTATGCTTGACTTGATACTATGTTCGGCACGGAAAAGAGGGCAAAGTGAATGTTCGAAATGGTTGTTCAGGCGATAAGATTAAGTATAACAAATATTAGTTATCACGTGCTATGCTCGTACAACTGAAACAACAATGGTTAAAAATTTTGGCCCACAACACAACGGTTACTGTTTCAACACGCTGCTGGCTTTACTGAAAAAAGTCCAGGAAAGAATGTGGGCAGTCGCTGTGCACGAGTAGCGATATCATCACCGTGAACCAAGTTCACATTCACAAAAGATAGTCACAGGGTTGGGAACGAGCGGAAACAGCCTCGTCTCTTAATGTAAAGGGTTGTTCTTTCGAACCTCATTTAAACTACCCGTACCTGCTGAGTTCAAGTAAGAACGATCACTTAGTAAATATCTTTTTGTGATGTGCACCATGAAATGTTAAGAACATGCACGTCTTCACTGCACTGTCAAGTATCGCCGCTGGTGGAAAGGGCATGTTATCAAAACATTTTATTGGGTTTGCTGTACATAGCATTACTTTCAGGAAGAAATCTCCCAGAGGGCACTCTTGTTCAGAAAATACCTTTACAAGGTACAAAACGGTTTGCACTATGTACCTCCATTGAAGAAACAAAACTTCCAGAACCGCGCAGGACTTGAATTAGGACTGGTCCCATCCAGGAAGAAACAGCGTGACAATCTTGTCAGGCTAAACCCAACGTGCTTAGTCAATGACCTCCGGGTGGATCAGTAAAATGCGCAACCTGTTAGTACGTAATACATGCACACTACCCTGGTGAATTAGCATCGGGTATGTAACCAGTTACTGAACCCAGGTTGAAGCTTATTTAGCACTAGCTTTGTTTTCCGGACCATACCAAACCAAAACGCACCAAGTGAAAACTTGTGCATGTGAACAATGCTTCTCAAACAAGACTACTTGCGTAGAATATATGGGAAGTTGCACTTTGAAATCTAAGCAGTTGGAACTGTTGAGTCAAGTGGCACAGTATCAAAATGAATAAAATGCCAATCGGCTGGAAAGCAGAACATAACAAATGATTATTGGTCTAGTTTTCATCTCTTAAAACAATGATCAGGTGAACGGCATTCTGTAAAACATAATATATTTGTACCGTTCTTCTTAACTTTGCGCTGAGCTCAGAAAAAAGTTTGTTATAATGGTTTTTCACCTTAGAGAAATTTTACGCACTTGTATGATCGTTACCTGGATTCTGTGTGGACCTGAAAAGTCCAACCGAACGGCTCAATGTTGATTCGACTTTATTCTCCACCTTTCAGTTTGAACTGCACGCGTATTATTGTTGGCTGTCCGGAAATGTGGTACTTTAGCATAGTGAGATGACTTGGTAATCGTCCTAGTTTCAAATTAAGACCATTTGATATTATGCCAACTTTTAGGAAATGCATAATTCTTCAAGATACCAAGAATAGTCTTGATGAGATCCCAGCAAAAAACACGGATGCATGCCTGTTCTGATTACTATGATAAGGTAACATACTACATCGCACTCACCTGGTTCAAGGGAAAAACACCTTAATCTCCTCGGAAAATGTTTTGTGTTTGGAGAAATATCATACCAACCTAAATACCAACCAGTCTCCTCTAAAGCTAATCGTGTGGTAAAAAAAAGACGATTATTAGTTGGCAAGCAAAACCAGCGGGGTTCGGTCCAGTCAGGTCAGCGTTGAAGGAATTCAAGTAGTAATGAATAGGTCAATTTGTCAAAAGCGGAGGTGGAAATAGATACGTTCAAAAGAATTATTTCAATAGGCTGTCTAAATAAAGGTCCAACATCTACGTGAGCCGGCCCAATAAAATTGGATGCATAATTAAGTAGGTAGCATTTTCCCCAAAGTTCTCTACACTGAAGTTTTTTGCAAATATTTTGATCACATTTTGTGCGTCAACTCCGAAAGTCTTACTGGAGTATGTGGGAGAACCATACAACCTTTATCAACAAACCTCGGACCTATTTGCTATATGGTTATCTGTAACATGGTAGTTTTGCTTGCACAGCTTGTCAGTTTGTCTTGGAGGGATATACAGTGTCTGTCGTAGTAGCTATGGTCGACGATCGCACTTGGCGGCCAAGCCAAGTTATCTTGCTCATTAATGCGTTTTATTGCTTATGAGTACTTGGGGAGCTCGGTGGATATAACTGGAACCCCACCCACAGATGGTTGCAGCATCCGTACCAAACTAAACTTTTCCGGTTAATCCAAACGGAAAGTCAATCGCGCAGTAATCAACTTGCTTGGCTCATATTCATTTGGACCAGAGTTCAACTATCGGCACGCACTTGTGGTAAATTCTAACGTGAGCATGACTTGAGTTCAATGCAGTCTGTTAACATCGGGCCGGTTAAAGTCTTTCTGAATTCGGAAGTCGCCAGCAAATACCAATAATACTCAGTGTGTAACAGTTAAGATAGTCAACTACCCATCGGTTTACCTAGTTCAACAACTTCTACCAACCGTTAAATTATTGGAGGCAATAGAATTCCTAGTTTAATACACATATGCAGTCTCATATTACACCTTGAATTTGGGTCTAACACCCGTGATTAAACGTAGTGTGGTTTTATTCACCGGGTAGATAAACATTTGAGGTGGTGGTGCGTAACCTCCAGACGAATGCAGTGTAACGAAAGCAATTCGAAGTGATCAAAACACAGAGAATTAAAATTAGTTAACCTGGGGAATGTAACCCCTGGGTAACCACGCAGTCTTCTCAACTAAACCTTGTCCACACTGACTCAAGCGTACATTTGTTCAGCAGCAGTAGAAATTGCGCAATATTTTCTAGCAATCATTTACTGGTCCAGAATTCAACTCGAGAGCTGAAGTATACCATAACTGCTCTACCGGTCAGAATCCCTGTTCTTCTGAGTCTAAAAAGTAGGGGCTACTGATGGCGAGCTAAAAGAGACACACCACTTCGTCGTAATGGAGTAACTTATTGACATTCCCAAAGTCCCAAATACTGCTGAATGAGTTGCAGCACTACAAGCAAGAAAATGGAGCAGTGTTACAAGGAAAGTGTGTTGCACTCAACGGACTGAATTATGAAACATGACTGTGTCCGTCATTCCATTCGGCTGTGACTTTTCTAAGCACGTTTTCCTTTTAGCTTTCAACATTCTTAGTAGAATGCACGGTAAAGTGAAAATCATCAATCTATAATGATTAGTGAGGGCCACGGATATTGGAGCATCTCTTGCCTGCAGCTACATACGTGAGGCATTTAGATGACTATTTCCTTTTTACAACCAGTGCCGTGCGTGACCACAGTCCACCTCTGAAAGTTTTAGCTACAACTGCGCGCGACCGACTTTGGGGAGATCTGTTGGTCACAAGTAATGCAGTTCCCGGTGATGACCCCTTTTGTTTCCGGTGTATCGTTGTCACATCTAAAAGTTGAGTATAAGTCTACGTGAAAATCAGTACACTATGTATCTTTGTGAATGGTGCACAATCGTCCGGAAAAACAGATTCCCCCACACTACCCTTACTGAATTATCAGATCACTTTGCTTCAGCCATGCATCTATTTTACCCTGATCCTGTTCAAGGGAATTGGTTTTTAATGACTGTCTGCCACTCATAACTGGTCGCGTCCGTTGCAATCCCACAGACTTTTCAGTCAACCCATTTGGAAAGGAAGTAGTATATTTGAGTTTCGTTCTTGTTACAGCGCGTTATTAATGCCGTTCTTGTCACATCCGCGACTAAAACTCCGGCTATGAGGCACCTGTGTCGAGCACTGCGCAATGAAATCACAGTGATTTCAGCTTGGATAGAAGCCTCAGTCGTTGGGCCATTGATTGCAGTTAACAGAACAGCCACTGTATTTCCTCTTGTGGCAGTCGCACAATCTAAGCCTAATGCACGGTGGTCAACAAAGTTGCTACATAAAAGCGCGAATGAAGATGTAGCCCCGGCAATGAAAATGATAAACACTATTGAAAACTTTAATAAGAACGAAAGTCGAGTACAATGAGTTTTCTGAAAATACCGGCCAAATGTTTATGGCACTTCGACAGCTGTAATTAGCTTTGAATGATTTTCAATTTATATCAACCAAAATTCCTTAATATCCACTCAGGTAGATTTTTCTTGATTGATGATCTGCCGGTTATCTTTCAGAAGTCGGTGGGTATTATATGACTAGTTTATTGTTCGTGCTGTTGAGCTGTTTCTCACATTTGTAAGCTGTTGATTAGGGAAAACCCACTGGTGGGACCTGTTTTCCCAAACATTCTTGTGGTTAATACAGTTGTTTGTGAATGGTTAGTTGCCCACAAGCTATAGAAAATTTTTCACAGAATTTCTACATCGACATCAGAGATCGAACCAGAAAAACGGATAAGGTATGTGTTATATGTTGTAAATATATATATATGTCAATAACCTAAAAGTTTAAAACTGCAATGGTTTCCTTCTTGTCTTAGAGGCAGCTCTCAAATCTGAAAAACCTGCAATGACAGTACGAGAGCACATCAAATAGGGAACTGTCTCACTAGCTGATGGAGCAGCAGAACAACAGTGAGACCAAGGCAAAAGCTCTCATGAATACTAGAAGGGACGAAAACTGTCCATTCTATGATGGATGACCTAGTCAGAGAAGCGATTACTCCAACACTCACTGGGATATCTCAGCGCTGTTAAGAAATATCGTCAAAGACCATGATAGATAGATTATCGACAAAACAAGCAACCTAACAAGTCACCACTGAACAAAAACGGGCTAACGAGTCTGGAACGGCAAGCAAAAATCCATAACAGAAAAAGTCAGCCGAACGCAGAAGATTAGAAGGACGTACACTTTTAGGTGGAAATTTTGCTGCGTTATGGACTAAAATTCCGCTTCATAAACATCAGCGCGTGAGTGACTTGGGAACTTGCGACCTGAACGGTAAAGCTGTTGGTGCAATGAACAATTTTTCGCTACAGTTTTATCAGCTGTAATTTCACAGTCGTGAACAAAACTGATTAAATAAAAATAGGCCTAAAAACCACTGCTCGATTAAGTGCTTACCAACCATTACAAAAAGACCTGACGAAAATACAAGAAAACAAAATCTAGAATAGCCTGAAGTGACGAGAAGAAGGAGAGTAGATCAAGGCCGAACCTGACACGATGAAGCCTGAAGATCCGAAAGTTTACAAGAGTTGAATCCCTATTAAACCCGTTCTATCACTAAAATGACCAGTCCGAAAATAGCAAAGACTATCCCGTACAAGGATCAAAGCACTGAATCAAATTATTTGAACAGTTTATTGCGACTATCCGTAAGACTACTATTGAAGAGAACAGAATCATTTTATCTTCGGATATGACTGCACTCTTAATTTCACTCAATATCACTAACAGCTCTACTACATGATCGTAAATTTCACGGTGCGGTTAGCAAACTTGACGAGATTACTGGGGCTAGCTCCTACAAAGTATGCCAATGGGAAAAGTACGGGTACAATCGAAGCAGTTGTTCAACGAATCGATTCAACAACTCTCTCAACAAGTGGTCACTTTGTATACGCTATGGTTGCCATCTTGACACACGCTGAACTGAAAACAGCCTATCCATTCATCACCATTATCTTCATCGAAGTATTTTTCATTAAATAACAATGGACCGACAGTGATCCATCGTTGCTATTATTCAGATTAACCGGAAACAAAATTTCCCGGAACTCAGGTCAACCCGTGCAAATTTTCAACTATGCAAGCAGTTATCCATCAAAAGACAAACGGAGCTACACTGAAACACTACTCAGACGAAGTATGAAAGAGCAATTAATTTGTTTAACACGCTTGCGTGCCACACATACCCAGACGACTTTTCCCTACGATGGATAGTTGCCGAATCAAACCCAAACCAGTCAGTTTACCGTGGATCAAAAGCAGTACAGAAACGACAGCGGCAAACCAGCGGCAATTATTCGAAGACCGAGAACAAACTCACGACAACAGAAATGGCAAAGGTAATCTACAAGGTCTCCTACGGATAACGCAAAAAGAAGTATTATGTTGTGCCAGGTGAAAAAAACACTAGAATATATGGAGACGCCGACAATGAAAATAAACTACCAACAGTCCTCTATGTCAAAAAACCTAAACAATGATATTCTCTCAATCGATTTAGAAAATCTGAGCAGACTTGGATGAACACAAACCCGACATGCACCAGAATTGTTCAAAACTTAGCACAGAACAAAATTCGATCAACAAATTTATAGACTTGAGGATAGTCTACGAAATGATGAGAAACCAAAGTAATGAATGACTAAATCGGTTAGAGCATCTGATCAACCAACAACCCAGTGAACAAGGAATCGGCTGACCCTTACGTCTATGTCGCTTTGAACTTTTGGTTCTTGTTTGTTCATCTCATACTGTAAAACGAGACTTCTAGGTAGAACAATTGGCTTAACTCAAGGCTATACTGACAAATTTATCCGGCAAGATGACAAAACTTATGCATGCTAACTATCTCAACAACAACATCCGGAGCCTGGACACCACCTATTCCAAAAGATAAATGTTTCCAGTCAACCGTGAATGACCCGTTGCTGATGTAAAATGAACATATTAGAGGCCATGATTCTTCAGCCAAGTCTTTCAAGTACCCCCAAGTTCCTTGCCTACGATGAATCAAATAAGTGGAAGTAAATACCATTTATACAAACATGAATGAATCTGAGAAGGCAACGGATGTTCTGACTGTGCATGTCATCCAGAACGCACTTCGCTATGAGGACATGCATTAGACAAGCAGCATGAATCGATATAATTAGGATAAAGTGTTGGCGTAATTGTTGGTTATATTCGCGGAAAATAACGTCTCTCTCCAGTTTACGGAAAAACAACATCTAACAAGATGCCTTCTAGTACTTCATCCATGTAGAACCATCTTTCTGCAATAACCGAGAATATAGAAATTTAATTCGTTCAGATCCGTCAAAGAAATAATGCTCAGTGTAAGGTACAGTTGAAAACAGTCAGAACCTCACGCATATGTAGCATCAGTACATCTGGTCATAAACGGAATACAGTCCCCGGAAGAAAAACAACAGTTGCATAGAGCTCAACGTTACACTCATGCCTACTGAAGCACTTTTCTGGACGGACACACTAACTAAGAATTAAAAACTTCCATTCAACCTAACTCCTTTTTATTTTGGAGGCACCAGAGTACCAATAAGGATTGAACAGTGGAACGCTACGTAGCAAGCAAACTGGAGAGTGTATAAAGGGCCTCTGAACACAACATTAGTAACTACGTGTACGGCCCACGGAGAAAGCCCAGTTATGCTACGTAACAGTCCATATTTCTCCATTTGGCTTTCACAGTGTGTGCACCCACTGGGCATCTAAGCGGTAGTACATTCAACGCCCACTAACATCACATGTGGTATACGATGAATGCAGTTTTTATTGCTTCGGTGTTCAGTGTGACTTTCAAATATTCTCTATCTGAAACAGACCATGCTGATTTTGCTGCTCCTTCAAATCGGCTAGTCGCTTTACGTGAGTCTATTTAATAAAACTGAAACAACTTATGACTCATTCAGGAAAACGTTTACTATCAAAACGATATTTGAGCTGTCGGCCTAATAGTTCGCCCACTTAAACAAAATGGTTTTGCTTACAGAAAAACTGCTTTTGTTAAAGTTCTAAAAGTAACATGGCCTCCTTGTAGTATAGAAGAAAAAACTATGCACTAACGAGAGATGAGCAACGAATGATACATGAGTAAACTAACTTTACTTGATGTCGCACAAAACATGTGGAGAGACACCTAGACTGCTGATCATGACAACTGGTTTTTTACCCATATTGTGATCTCTGAAGATGCGCTGACAAATATACATGATTCAAAGACTTCCTGACTAAAAATTCATATTCCCATTTGGAACACGGCTCATGACCTTGGTCTAAGGAAGATATGGAATTACCAAAGTGGACATAATCTATCGAGTTGCCTAAATACAAAATAAAAATAACTGCCGAGACAGCGATTCTAAGTTCGTTCATAAGCCACCCTGAGTTAAACCACATTGTCTATTTGTGGAATACATTGTGTTTTATTCGTTTGGTTCCAGGGTTACATTTTGCGTTTGACAGACTGAAGAAGTGCCTGGATGAGCAGGCAGAAACATCCTTATAAGGTTATTCCTGCGCGTTGCTATAGCAATGAATGTGTATATTGTTTGTTACGTTGGGTCGGTCCTTCTCAAGCTGCTGTGGCGCATGAGTTCTTCTATCCACTAGATTACGAGACAGTATCCAACATCTTAGATTGAAAACACTGCCAATAGGACATGCGTAGAATGGAATCCAATTGCTATCCAGGTTGAGAGCAGTTCAGCCTGTTGACTCCGTATGTCTGTGCGTATATATGCACACGCATGCCCGCTGGTTCAGTATTAACCACATAAATCAAAGAAACAGTACACCCTGCAGATAGTTAATGAAGCCGGAGATCGGTAGGATGCGATGAAGTAGAACATTAGTGTACTACTGCCACTAACACTCTGTTAATGCACATGTGTGTATCTGAACGCTACTGGATAAAGTTCATTGAGTATAGAGAACAGTGAAACAGTGCATCACGTTGCAAAGTCATAGTAGATATTCCAACCTCCTTACTCAAATTATTGGTCCGCCTATTACAGTCAAATAGAGGTAGCCTTAGTCTGTAAATATAAGCACTATTACGTGACAACAGTCTTTACACAGCAGGTCTGTTCGACCTTGGATAGTGGCGAGTAAGGATAAAGTGAGCCGTATGCACTCTTTGACGAATAACGTATGCAAGAAGGGAATCATAATCACGCAGTTCCGATTGTTGGAAGAGAAGCAGTTTTGTTTCATGATCGCCGGATATTTATTCAACGTACTCACGTCAGTAAACTGATCCAGATAAACTTGACCAATTACTAAGAACACAGGGGTAATCAACTAATACCAATGATGCTGATTCTTTTAGTGTCTGAGGTCTTCTTAAACAGATCACCTGAAAAATAAACCGGCTAACAGCTATGCAGAACAAAGGACTAGGTAACCAATTTAGTTTTCATGGCTTAGTAGTTTGACCCGTAGCAGAGATATTCACACCTCACATATTTTCTAAACAATTGATACCAGACGTTTCCAAGTATACCAGAAACCGATCTGCAAGTATGCCAAAGGTCAATTGTTATAAACTACATGCATCAACAGTGAATGACTATTCGGTTAGATTTCGGAACTGCTTACCGGTAGACCTTTGGATTTTTGAAGTCATTGTAGAATACACACTTAGTCACTACACGCCTGAACTTCACCAAGGACATTTTGGCGTGATTTTGCCCTTTCTGCTTCACATTAACAATTAATAACGTACAAAGAAATGTTCTAACTCAATCTCTACGAGTCCGATTCCCACAACAAATAAAAGTATTCCTTGACTAGCATTTTGTCACAACTTTTGGCACAACTTCTGGTCCTATCAGTTCACCTATCATAAGCCACCATTTTTATTTGTTAGTTTCAAAAAATAGAAGCTGTAAAAGTTAAAATTATCTAACACATGTGAACGACTAAAGCCAAGTTCATTTGCTTCACTGAAGACAATAACCTAAACCTAACTGAGACTTCCTGATTACGGAGTTATCAATTGGATTGACTGGTGCGATTCTGTCTATTCTTCTTTTGAAATGATCCGGCATACTGAGTAGTACTCTCGCAAAATTGTGGTTGGACGTTTGGACAAGATTAGTCGCTCGTACCTAGTGTGCGATTACTGGCGCTGTGATTAACATGCCGACCTCAACAGTACGACGGCCGGAGTGTACTTGTCGGTCCGGACGAACAGATGCACTGTTGCTGAGCTTTGAGGATGAATGTCGAAATTAGCTTTTCCCTTCAAAGTAGGCTGGCAGAAAGGCTTGTTTGAATGCTAAGACTTCTAATGATGATGATGGTGATGGTATTCACTTTTAATACCACACCATACCATGTAATTTTACTAATCATTCTTGACTCCAGTGACCCATTGACCCCAGTGTCAAAAAAGTGTTGTCTGCCATAGTCTCTGATCCACTACGCACTACATTACCATGTATAGTTTGGTAGTGAAAAACACACGCTTCCCATTTATTATCTATTGAAGTGAATGCACTGGGAAATTTATATAGTCCGCATTGCAAGCCTATCTCACAAACCATTTTTTACTGGGCTTGTATGAATAATTTGAGGTGCCCAGATCTAATTATGTACATACACGATAACAATCCCGACGGTATTGCTAATAAAGCCGAACAGTATATTCCTCTATAAGTGTTAATTTTCTCCACTTAGAGCAACCAGTGCTTAGGTAAATGAAGGTTGCATCTTGAGAATTGAGTTCAGATTGTACGAAGTAAAAACAAACCGAACCGTTCAACTCTTGCCTTGGCGCCTGTTTAGGCAGCCTAAATAAAACAAGGCTAAACGGAAACTTTACGATCATTCACTTAACTTGAAGTTAGTTGAAATAATCGACATTTCTCTCACCAGGTCTCAAGTGGTTATTAGTCAGAATGAAAAACTATCTATGTGTGTAACGTCCTTTTGCTACAACTGATGCAGTCAAGCAAATCTATACGGAAGACCAGGCATCAAGTTGGTTGGCAAAAGTCAAAGGGAATGAACAAGATAAGATGGAATTCACAGTAGTCTCAGGACAGTATGAATTCAAAGTTATGACCTTCTCAGATTGTTACGGTTAATTGGTTTCAGTTGTAAATTATACGAATGCATTCTTTGTTGTGCACTGTTTCCAGTGCAAAAGTATTTGAAGTCCAACAAGAGGGATTTTAAAGGTGTCGCATTTTCAAATGATTGACGGAATAACATGAAGACTGTGATAATTAGATCGCCAGTATTGTTATCGTTCGGTCATCTCAGCTCTGATTATCCCTGCGTGACCAAGTTCGCGGTATAGGTTTTCCGAGACTTCGTGCACTATGGTTTGATGGATTGCGATTCTTTTTCGTTGGTAAAAACATACTGATTAAATCACAGTCCTTCCATTATCCTAAGCTGTTCACACATTGCCAAAAACATGGCAAGATCCATACTTTCTAGCTTCCATTGTTTTGCTAGTCAATCTGAGCTCGTCATTGCAGCATCTCTTTTGAATAAGTGTAATTTCGGAATAAGATGCCTCAGCATTCTACCAACGACCATATTCTGCACTAGCTAAAGTGTTCACTCGCACGTGCTGCGTAGTACGGAAGGGTGGTATCTGTGATCACGTGCCGGACACCCTGACACTAGGTCACCATTGACATACTGTTTACCCAGTTGGTTTGTACGTTCGAAATCGTATTCTCATAAGAACTCTTGCCATCTGACAGTCTGTCCCTCACGGTCACTGGGGTTTCATGTCCAGCTAAAGGATTTTCTTTGTCTAAAAGGCAGTGCTGGAATTGACACAAAAAGAATACAATTATTTTTCTTGCACTTAATGTAACACCCAATACCGTAAGCTGTTACCCACTTTCTACCGTTTCGTCTTCGCTGAAAGAGTACTATTCTGATCAGTTTGTCACCTGCACCATCGTCGAAAATGGACACTCCAGAATTGAGTGACATGTTTGAGAAACCTAGTGTTGTTGTCGTTTACAGCAATGTTGGCATTTATTCCAAAGCCCATTCATACTTCTGTATCCACTTGACACCCCGAATGTTCTGCAATAGTTTGATGAAAGGATTGGAAAATCGGGAGAAAGCATAATAATAAGCTGAAAGTCTAAAGAAGCTTCACAACCCATTTACACTTTTTGCTGTAAATCGCAATGGTATTTGACCATCTTTTTTCATATGTGTACGAAAGCCTTTCTTGGAAATTCTACGCCACAGAAAGGTATCCAGTATGTTAGAAAATGGCGTATCGAGGACTTCAATTCCAAATCATCTTCAGTCAGGTGATCTAGCGTTGGCTGTAGGTTGTGCAAATGTTTTGTTCTGGCTTAGAGCTTTTTCTTCTAGGGCTCTCTATAAAGAGCCGTTTATACACGCGCTCATCCTTTACATAAATCATTTTCTTTGTGAAACCAATTAAACTTTCCAGTTCGTTACATATTTGTTGAAACGATCTATCCTCATTATTAACTTGAATAATGCAGACAAAACACAAAGTTTGCGGGATCAATTCACTTCATGCACTCTTTTCACTCAAACTGTTGGCAGTTAAACTTAAAATAAACAAACAATTAACTGAAAATAGGTAAATACATGTCCTTGGCTTCCTAAGGCTATCTCGACTCCAACCGGGAAAGCAATGTCAGGCGTACTGTAGCTGCTAAATCCCCTTGGGTGCAACAGAAATTTGTGATGAGTGATCAGCATGGCCTCATTCAACTTGAGCACTATCACCCGGTTGCACAGTATGACCACACCAAACGGTGAAACTACTTCGACTATGTGTGGTCTGAGCCCAATTTTTGGCAGTTGAAGAGGCTGATCATCAGTCACTGAATGCACAGCTATTACCTAGGTGACACTGAGTGGTGCAGGCACTTCGGTGACTGTCCACTGACCCGATTCTTCTGCCTTTTGTCTGTCCTCCCAGTGTACTTATCACGACGGCTGCTAGTGAACCATTGGATACGACCGCTCGGAATAATAGGACCGGACCTCTTGACTGTTGGTATGGGCATGTTTCTGGCTTGCACAAAATGCTGCTTGGCAGGGTTATGAGTCCGACGTAAGCCCAATTTGGGACTCAGCTCTACTTTCATCGTAAGGTTTTCGTCATTGTTGGGCAATCCAGTAAACACCGTTTTTTTCCATACTGCAAGTTCGGTCTCATTTTGAATGAAAAATTGGTTGTGATGCTCGATGAACGTGTTGGGATAACTATTCGAACGCGAAACACTTTTCGGCAATCGTAGTTCTTCCTTTGTAGCATCCTAGCTTTGTAGAACAGTTTTTGAAGTGAAGGATGTTTGTGTTGCATCGGTGAAAAGCTAAGGGAACTAAGCTACTGTCCGGCATCTCATTGTTCCGTCGAAGGTTCTGATAATTCACACATCTAAAATGACCATTACATTACTAGTCTCGTACTCACACGTGAAGTGAACGTTGGCATGGAGCAGGTTAACCTTGTCCAAAAGGTTTTCAAGTTAGTCTTGGTCTTTCACAATTATCGTATGTTGCTTAGTTATCTTTTGTGAAGAACAACCCAAATGATTGCGTCTGATGTTTTCTGCTCTACTTTCACCAAGGAACAGTTGCAGCCAGCTTTCCTCTGCTACTTCGTCTACTTGTTTGGGGCCGTCTCCGTTGAAATGAAACCTGATATTTCATTTGCACAAAGGAATCAGTCTTTTGATGATACTTGCTGATATACACGTTACGTTTCAATATGCTTGATTTGATATTCTTAGCCAGGTCAAGAAGGTTTTAAGAAGCCTCAGGTAATAATTTATTAGTTTTCAGTTAACCGTCCGTTTATTTAAAGTTTACGTATTACATGTTTGCGACGGAAAGTAGTGTAGTAAATTAATTTGTTTCGCCAGATTCTTGTTCCTTTTCGTGTTCTATACACTTACTGACACTATCGTTGATATTCATTTTGCCTCCCGATAAAGACAATAGCATTAAAATGCGAGATGTAATATCCCTGTTTTATTGTTGCGTACACCATTTACTTTGAAGTCAAACAAATTTGCCAAATAGTGTCTCTACGTTATCCACTAGCCAGAACATTCTTTGGTCTCCCAGCTCAAACTCACCTTTCGTCATTCTTCACTTGATTATATGTTGCTGTCAAATTATTCCTGAGGTCAGCACTTTACTTCTAAGTTAATGTGTTATACCGTTTTGAGATGGAAAAAATGTATTGGTCATATGTTTTTCAATTGTCATCCATATACTCCTATCTAGCAACGAATAAACTTAAATTCTTTCCACCTTTTCTAACACTTATTTTAACCAGGTTGGTGGCTAAAGATGTTTGAAGAGTCAAAATTAATTAGGTATGATGTTACATTGTGTTACATATAACTTTTCCAATAACATATGCGTTTCGGGGACATCAAAATGTGGAAAACAACCGCTAATTGTTAGTATAGTGTAAATAGTTATTTTGTTTGGAAAAAACTAGTGAGAGCAGACTGACTGTTGCTTGTCCTAAACTAACTGAAAAAATATTTATCACAAGAAATCTTTCTTCTTCAGAGTCGCTTATCATAGCTGCCGGTCTAAAAATAATGCCCTTGTGGCGACTATAAATGATATTTTTGATAGTCGAATTCAAATGTACATTTTTCAATATCCTGGATTTTTACCCACTTTTGTTTATTCAAGATATCCCTTTTTGTAATATCCGTCCCGGGGCTACAATCACAACTCGCTTCGTGCCTCTCTAGCATCACATGCTTTCTCTGTGCACTCTACTTTCCAGGGTCGATACGCTGAGTCCTTGCTTTTCATTGTCGATTGGTTTTCGATAGTGACTACAGACTGGGTATTATTCTGTTGGACCAGTTCCAACACTCTGTATTGTTTAGTTCACTCAATCTCCTCGGTTATTCTTTAATATCTGCCACGTACCCCACTAAGCCGTTTTCTATCTCAAATATGATATGGAATGTTTTAAAAGTAATTCATCAAAAGAAAATTTGACATATGTCGTTTGGTAACTGTACTCACGACACCGACTATGGCACATCACGCTTCTGAGCAATTTCTCTAACCCTTGCTTCGTGCAATCACGGAATTCAAAACGGTACTTCTCCATTTAACCAAACGTGTAACTCAGGGCCTTATACTTCGTAACCACGTCGTTGCATGACAACCACACTGCTTTAGCCAACTGTTTGTGGTCCTAGTAAGTAATGGCAGGTGTGGCAAACGCTTGGCTTTTATGAGAAGTATACCATCCAGCTATGGCAAACTGCACAAACTAATTAGTGGACCAAGTGCTCACGTATAGCGGGGCTTCTGAAATAAGCCACTTTTCTATACTGATCACGTCATTTGGTGTGGTAGAGAAAACGATGATCACGCACGCCAAGTTTGTTTGTATCTTTGTCAATGGTCGGTCACCTTTCAACCCAGAGAACAAAAAACTCCGCCACAACCATCACACACATTATCTTCTAGCGGAAACCTGAGGTCTAACATACGCCATCGTTGACACAGTTCGGCGAAGGTAATGGGTGTTTTTATTATTCCTTTTGATATCTTGTCAGCCCACAGTATATAACGTCTAAATGGAAGCAATCATTCTTGAATTTTTGGTATGAATGTACAAATCACAGTCTACACACATCATCCTGGTCAGTTAACTTGTTTGGCATAGCATGTATGTCTTCCAAAAAAGGGCTAATAAGGAAGTGTCGTTTACTCGCCGCATCTCATTTAGCGTACTATCAAGACTTATCTAACCATAAACTCATCTGATTCCTCTTTCAGGACGTCATCACTGAGGAAAGTGAACAGGAGGGAAAAATTAGATGAGGCAGATGCTCGAAACGGTTGTTCTTACTATTGGATCGTCTCTTAATACGAGCGCAATCGTTTGCCCCCAGAGCCGAGAAGAAGAGTGGATGCGGCAACAGCGTTTGTTTGACAATTGCGCGGCGAGTCCATTAAGCCACAGAGGCTCTACATTTATAGGTTTAACAGAGGGAGGGGGACATTTGAAAACGCACACGTAAGAACACTTCACATGATGTCCAGGCGTTCGATCGCGCCGCTGCAATCTAATTGAGCTTAATGGACTGAGTGAGTTAAAATCACATATCAATTGACTCGAAGCCGAATCGATCACCTTTGCTGCTTTGTTAGGAGATACGTCTCCTAACACTTACGTTCTTTTTGCTCGGATACGAGAATCTTAAAAGGGACACATACCCCCAGAAGCTCCCTCAAGAAAGCATCACTTTAAGTGAACAACCAGATCAAAATCTTGGAATAATACTATCGTTGGCTGCTCATAAACAAATGTATGTCACAAGACTGGCCGTGAAGTAAAGATGTGGTCAAAGAACCTTTGATCAGTCTGAAAGTTTCCTCGTTCTTTACAAATTCGGCTTCTGCTAGGTCTATTAAATCGATTCAGTCTGAGACCATTGATCAACTTTTAAACCATAGAGACTAGAATAATGCTTCTGATTATCATACAGACTTTGGGTGTCCTCTACGACAGCAGGAGCCATTACTGACGAGCACCAATCATGAAATACTTTTTAATTTCCCAAACCGTTTGAAAAAGTTTTTTAAGTTTTCCTTGGTAGACGTAACATGGGGGCGTAATGCGGCTTTTTCGATTAAAGTAACTTCATTTTGAGACTAAATTGAAATGTAATGTCACAAATTCTACAAGAAAAAGAGCGGATCAACAGTAATTTAATTTAAACAACTACTTCTTACAGCACCTTTAGAATGCCTCAGTGATATGTCCCAAACCATCTAATAATTCAAACATTTGTGAGGTTTGTCAGAATATATTTCTTTTTTCTCATATCCCTCAAATGGTATGTGAGCGCCACAGCAGTAGACTCTGACGTCGCTGTATATATTTTGATGATATACTTTGTTAGTGCAGCAACGGCAACCAATATTCATATTCGCAACAGGAATTGACATAAATAACAAAATGGTTCAAGAGACATCGACTAATGTTTAGCTTACCAAAGGGTTTACAGCTGAATTTTGCGCCTCGTAAAAATGAAAGGCTAGTACGAACCTTTGCCCGTTTAACGTCAATACCCATAAAGTAAACTAGCATAATAACTTTCAAATATGTTAAGGATGTTAGTTTTTCAGTTCTCAGTTCAGCTTCATGATCATAACACATTAATGGCACGTCAGAAGTTTCGTGCTTACATTCCTTTTCTCAAATCTTAGAATATTTAGTAACTCCTCCATGTATTGCACGTCTTCAAGCTATATTTGCCAAAATCTGGCAAAAATATCTCTACTTTGCGTTGCTTTCCCGGACACCTCTCTGCTCAAAGTTTATTCCCTGTTACCTCAATCTTTAAACGTATTTCTTTGATCACCTTAGCGTATAAGCTACACTTAGTCTCAAGCCATCCTTGGCGAACGCAGTAGCGGGCAAGTTGTTAAACACGTTTACGATCATGGCCGATCTTCCCCACTCTGCACATCAAATATGCAGGAACAAAATTATTACCGGTTATAAAGGCTTGTTAAACATCAGTTAATTCCGCCAGGTTCTTTTCCTCCGTAAACTTACAATTTTTCAAGTACGTTGCCATCAAAAATATTGTGTATAATTCTTGATTGCTGGATGAATGGTCACCGCTCTAAAGTGAACAACTCCGTGTTGTTTCTGTTGTTACCCTAGTCGGTTGGAATGACGCAAACATTGCGACAGCTTTATGCTGTGCACTGCGAATAAATTTTCCCAGCAAATTTGACCACGGAATACCGGACCCTAATGTGCGTCAAAAAGCTGGGCAAATCTTAGTTGCTTTTCAACGAGCAGTAATTCAAAATATGGCATGTATGTGCATTAACGAACTTAGTTGTTAAATCATCGCTCACTAGCAAACTCGTTTACTTGCACAACGTTCTTTTAAAGTTATTGTTAAATGCTTAACCCATTTCACATAAAAGTTACCTTTATCCTTGAAGTCAATCATTAGGTTTGAACAGTGCACTCTAAGCCGTCTAGTAAAGTCACTTTATTAATTTTGGAAAACAACGCGTCACTGCCTTACAGTATCAAATCAAACGTTGATCGTTCATCTCTTGTTAACTATGTTATCGCAGCTCAACTTTTCTCGCAATGTGTACGTGATTGCCATATTACCTGTTTTGATTTCACGAAGTTTATTGAACTCTCAGAGATACCGTTAGGAGAAGGCGACGCGAACATATGCCGCACAAAAGTGATCTATTTGTTTACGTTAATAACATTTCTTTTCTGAAGCAATTATCTGGCTTCAGCGCGTTTTGTCGCCGGTTTCTTTATTGTTTCTATATGGAGAATTTTAAGTTAGTTTTGCTGAAAATCATGCTGGTTTATGTTCAGCTTTCTTGCCACAAAATGCCAGTTGTTCATTTTGCTCAAACGTCAATGTAATCGCAGTAAAATGCTAGTCAAATGAAACTTCGTTGTTCAATAGTTTTACTCAAGAATCTGGTGTTTGTGAGTGAATCAAATAACTTTTGTGCCCGAGATTTCGTTTACTTTCTAAAAGCAAAATATTCAACAGTAACGTTAATAAGCGATGTACACAGGTAACAGAGGGCGTTTCTTTAGAACTGCGTGTTCTGCTGAACGGCGATTTAGGCGCCAGCAAGTATTTGCCTAGGTATATAACGTATATTAGACTTGTGAAGACAGTGTTTGATGCACACCGAAGCAGGTCTACATTTTAAACTGACAAATCACTTTTATGTTAATTTCACTAAGCTTGTTAGTTCACTTATTTGTAAGGCTTTTAAGGTTAATCGACCCTTCATGCATTCCGAAAAGAATAAGTCGTTTCCGATATTTTTGTTTGTTTACATTCATATATGCACTCAATCATTCTTCTACTGGTTTCTTAGTACTAATCATTGTTGGCAAAATCTTGCTGCTTGATTTTTTGTTGACTGACAAATTTTTCCTAAAAACGGGTTTCCCTAATCATGTCCATATTTGATACTATATTCATCCCCACACTTGTATGTAACTACAGTTTGTTTTGTTTTACTGGGTTTTTATTGCCTTTTGTCAGTTCTCATTGTTGAGAACCGTAAACTGGTACAAAAGAAATTTGTCTACACCATATGACAAAACTAGAGATTCCTCTAAATAGCACCAAAAGCAGGTTACCCAATTTAATTGTCACATTTGTCCTTACTTAAATGGTTATTCATCAACATCTACGAAGAGGGTTAATGAATTATTTTGCCTTAAAAACAAGTCAAAATAACTAATGATCACTGACTGACGCAAACCTTGTTATGCATATAGTCGTCAAGTAAAACAGGAAAAGTTGTGAAGATGTAATCGGGGATAAAAGTGAAATAAACTAAGACAATTGTTATGCTAAGAGTATTCCCAAAGTGGACTGTAGGAAAAAAGCTTTGTAGAAGTAGTCAAACTTGCGTAAGTTATGTGTTTGTGTTTACGCTTTTAAGTTAGACCAGCGATTAGTGGTAATTTTTGGTTACAATTTTGGCTGTAATTTAACAATTATCTACAATACGATAACCTTGCTATTGAAGGTCTCAAACAGTTTATTCTTTACGCTGGTTAGAAGAGGTACCAGCTTCAACACATGCTTTGAATAATGTCGCCGTCAGTATATTTTAGTTCTTAGTAAGCCAAGTTTCTGCTCAAACATTTCTTGTTTAAAATATTTACATTAGTTACTGCAAGTTCTCTTAATAAGAATTAAATATAAGGATACCCTACCTCATTTAACTTATCCCAGTGAACGATTACGCAGCAGATATCAACACCACCACGAAATATCTCTCTTGACAAACTTGCAAAAGTTACAGTCTTGTAGTTATTTTGTTCAAAAAAGCGTTTCATTTTTGATGTCCCATAGTATATTCCGGTTATATATCCTTAAATATTTTTTTTAAATGTGACGGATTCCCATTTATTTCAAATCACATCTCTGATGTGTAATTTTACTCTAGCACTCTCATTCTGTAACACTTGTCTCCCAAATGAGATCTCATTACTTGTGGTTTTTGCACCTCAGACGCTTAATTTTCCACAATAATTTTTGAACAAGTTCATAAGTATAACCTGTTGAACCCTAATGACGATATTCAGTACAACTTTCGAAGATTCAGCGTAGTCTGAGAAGAATACTGCAAGAAAGACCATAGAAAGGTCTTTCGGACTAGTTTGTGGCAAAGGTAACCTAAAGACTACGACTGTGAAAATGCTAAAATGTGTGACGCAGGTTCCTTTGAAAATACTTGCTTCCATTTAATTTCTAACCGTCAAGCACAAAGGGAGAATACGTGCCGCAATCAGCAAGTATTATTTAACGCTAACTAAAAATTGTGATTCCAATGTGATACCTTGTTGGATAATTCTGATGCAGCACCAAGTTTTCCTCAGTAATTTGGCAAAATTATTGGGTGTAGTGTATAACGGTAAAGTGACAGGCACCTCCGTAAACATTTGCCGGAGTTCTGAATGCAGTGTGCGTACGCATTGCAATAACAAAATAGCGATTTCTAACTTCCAAATTCTTGATTAAACAGCTCAGATGTTAACGTGTGCGCAGAAAAAATTCTTCAGATTTTTTATTGTGTGGCACCACTACTTAAAAAGTAAGTCGGTTTACTTAAACGTCAGGCATAATGGATATTATACATATGTTTATAAAACGAATCCTAGTAAACAACGATTTTTACAAACCGATTGATGGAGCTTAAGTAGGTTGGATAAAGCCGAATGTTCACTCAAATTTAGAAGCAAAATATTTAAACAGAAAAGTCGAAAGTTTCTTGTGAAGACAAGGATTTAGTTCACAGGCGCAGAGCAAACCTAAACTTGCTGTTGGCTGTAAAATCCCCAAGTGCTCCGGTTACACTTTTGCGGCCACAGAAACATATGTCGACAGGAACAAATAACTTTCATAACCTGGGTCAAAAGGCAGGTATGGTAGAGTTTGTAAGATACATCAGCTGCTATATCTTACTGAGTGTCAATTATCATAATGACTGACACTCAGCGAGGACAAAACACCAGACAGAAACATCTATTATGGCTCACTAATGTTATATCCTTGGTTAACGTTCTCAAGACAACATATGAATAACAAACTAAGTAGAACGTCCGAACTTTCATGACTTGGCCTAGGCTATCAGCTCCATCTGCTGACGAATAGTTGACTGTCAACTTTCGTTTGCTGTACGTTTCGCTAAGGTCCGAAACTGGGACGTAACCTGAAAATGCATGGTCCTTGACAGGTCTCACTTTTATTTCAGTACGTTCACCCAAATGTGCGCATGTAAGATGATGATGTTGGTTATAGCTATAGATATACCATGTATACATGGTCGGAGTATATCTGCGTAGTAAAATACATTCTGGCGCATGAGGTCATTTGGGCTGATACGGGCACGAAATGATAGCGTATGGGTTACACTAATTGGCTGGTTCATTTACATTGCTCAAAATGTATATCGTATTTTATTACATTCTGATATGACCCAGTTTTTTGATGTATTTCTTCACAAACTACGCAATTCTTCTTTCACTAGCCTTGCTTATACTTCATGTTATGGATCCATAACGACACTCAGTTCAGTTCAGTTCAGTTTCCAGGACGGAACGGCTTCAGCCAGAA
>JTDE01000956.1:15774-26738 GCA_014338405.1 Paragonimus skrjabini miyazakii
TGGAGATTAGACAGAAAGACAAAAGATCTGGAGTTGTGCATCTTACTTATCAATGATCTTACATTTTTGAGTAACAAATAAATGGAATAATTTCGACAAATATTCGTTCCGAGGGATTTGGCTCGAATGTCGTTCAAATGGCAAAACGGTCATTTTGGCGCAAATCCGGGGTTTAAATATTTTTCGAAATTTAAAATCTAAATCTTAGGCTTAATACGTACAATACCTTAATTCTAAAGAAGCAACGTTAATGAACTCATTAGAATACATCGAATAAGTCCCAAATATTTTGACTTGGTGATGAAAATGTTTTCATTATTTTGGCGATAACAACTCGTCATTGGCGCTAGCTCAATTTGTCAAGTCTCATCAATGCAATCATTGCCATTTTTGAGATGATCCCATAGCCTGAGACTGCTCCAAATCACGGCGTTTTGAAGATGTGGTCGAAATAGAAATATACAACCATACCGTTTTGGCGTTGCATTTCCACAAGAACACTAGCACGTTTGATGATTAAACGTGTATGACAACATTTCCAACTTCTTTGTCCATTCGATACTTATACTATTTCTACTTGCTTGCAAGATTTCAGGTTGATACTGGTCGACCAAACGTTGCTCTGGAAAATGGTTGGAAATGATTCTATCATATGGTTGTTTCCACCTTCTGTTTATATGGAACGGCAGAAAAAGAGGGTATCAAGTCCCATTCTATCATCGAGAATCTTCAGAAGTAAATTCTATTCACTCTACCGCATTGTTTCAAATTAGATTGAGGTCGCGTAACGTTTATGCGGAACAATGTATGGAAACAGATTAACTCAAGCTGCCTGCCGAACATCGGGAGGTATACCACTCAGCCAATCACACTATGATGTCTAGAACGCCAATTACGAAGCATGCGTTCACACAGGTGGCTCCTCTACCCGATTGACGTAGGCTGTCAACAACGTCTCAGAATACAGTATGCATTCACACTGGACGCTATTCTAACCTGATTCACTTAAGCTATGAATAATATCTGGGTATGCACTACACGTTCATACTGGTAGATGTTCCAGCCGATTGACGTAGGCTATCAACAACGTCTCAGACTGCAGGATGCGTTCACACTAGTGGCTACTTCAACATGATTCACTTAAACTATGAAAAACGTCTGTGTGTGCATTATAGGTTCGCACTAGTAGATGCTCCAACCTCATTCATTTAAGCTATGAATATTGCCTGCGCATGCGGCATACGTTCACACTAGTAGAAGCTCCACCCGATCTACTCAAGTTAGGACCGACGTCTGAGACTGCAGTATACGTTCATACTAGTAGCTGCTCCTTCACCATGAACAATTTGGAGAACAAACGTATGCGGGAAGCGATGAAAAACCCGTATTTGAAGCGGTTTGGTTACACGGTTAACTTCATCTTTGATTCCGTTGATTGTCTTATTGACTGGAAAATTGTTCTGCACCGCGATATGTGCTTGGCGTTCTAGACATCATAGTGTGATTGGCTGAGTGGTATACCTCCCGATGTTCGGCAGGCAGCTTGAGTTAATCTGTTTCCATACATTGTTCCGCATAAACGTTACGCGACCTCAATCTAATTTGAAACAATGCGGTAGAGTGAATAGAATTTACTTCTGAAGATTCTCGATGATAGAATGGGACTTGATACCCTCTTTTTCTGCCGTTCCATATAAACAGAAGGTGGAAACAACCATATGATAGAATCATTTCCAACCATTTTCCAGAGCAACGTTTGGTCGACCAGTATCAACCTGAAATCTTGCAAGCAAGTAGAAATAGTATAAGTATCGAATGGACAAAGAAGTTGGAAATGTTGTCATACACGTTTAATCATCAAACGTGCTAGTGTTCTTGTGGAAATGCAACGCCAAAACGGTATGGTTGTATATTTCTATTTCGACCACATCTTCAAAACGCCGTGATTTGGAGCAGTCTCAGGCTATGGGATCATCTCAAAAATGGCAATGATTGCATTGATGAGACTTGACAAATTGAGCTAGCGCCAATGACGAGTTGTTATCGCCAAAATAATGAAAACATTTTCATCACCAAGTCAAAATATTTGGGACTTATTCGATGTATTCTAATGAGTTCATTAACGTTGCTTCTTTAGAATTAAGGTATTGTACGTATTAAGCCTAAGATTTAGATTTTAAATTTCGAAAAATATTTAAACCCCGGATTTGCGCCAAAATGACGGTTTTGCCATTTGAACGACATTCGAGCCAAATCCCTCGGAACGGATAATTGCCTATGGACTGGTCCGGCCTGGAGGATGTAATAATTTTCCACTCATATCCTAGTGGTTGTTGTGGAGATTTGACTCCACTTCAAAAATTGCTGGAAGAAGGTAATTTTGGTGGGATGACTGAGTGGGACATGGGGAGATGTTCCATGTGGTGGTGGATTATATACCGTATGGCGCACTAACAATTGACTGGGTTGGCGGACATTTGTGCTAGTTATATAAGCCGGTGGTGATGTACTTGACGGAGTACTTACATTAGGAATTTGGTTACTAGTTGCAATCATGCTCTGGATAGATAGGCAGGGTATTGTGGAGCTATTGGGTAATGCATGGGAATAGTGGAACCTACTATATTTGTGGATCGACTTAAAAACAGTAGGGGACCCATTTTCATTTTTGTCTTCGAAACATCGTTTCTTGAATGTGATTCTTGGAACCACATACGTAGCATTTGTGAAATGCCGTCGATTTACCCTTATGTTACAAGTCTAAGACATTATTTTCTAATAAGCACCGTACAGGTTTTGGTGCTGGTTTGGAGACCTGTCCAGGAGTTTTGGGTCCGCAGTTGGTATGCAGTCACTCCAGATAATGGAGGGAAATGCTTACAGTTAGATGGAGACGGACTTGCTTTTCCAACCTCGTCTTTGTCCTCGAAAATTAAGATACTGCCCCCAACACTCTGGAGAACTTTGGGCACCTTGGGTCCGGGAGTGATTCCAGTTAGCACCTCGATTGAAGGAGGGAATCGTCGATGACTAGGAGAGGTATTTTTAGCGGTAACCATGAGTTTTACTGAGAAAGCTTGACCGCGCATAGCGTCAACGGAACTGGACGTAGTTCGTTTTTCAGTATGCTTCTGGACGGACATCGTAACGGTGTAGCCAGCTACAACTTACTGATCTAGAGAAGTCGAGGACCAGTTGAGATCAGCAGTCAAATCCATGAGTTTGCTGATTTTGCTACTCCAGTTGTTTTTTACCTGGGAAATATAGGCCCGCAATACTTCCCTTTGGAAATGTGTCTTGTCACCAAACACTTTTACCAACTTGAAATTTGTGGCACGAATAACTTCGTCTTGCTTTATGACGAATTCAGTCGCAACAAGTTCATTTGTGAACTGTAGTAACAGTGGACAATATCCTTGTTGTACTTTCTTACGAAGTCTCAGACAGTGACACTCCCAGATGCAGTCGGAGGTGTCGGCTCACTGCGACAGAACAGCCTGAGGGTTGGCACTCAGGATATTTCGTATATCACTAGGCAGTCGTTGGATACCAGCTTACTTCAAGAAAGACTCCTCGAGGTGAGTTGAATCGGCGGAGCGCTGCATGTCGTGTGAAAGCCGTGAAGGTTTCTGGTCGTCAAGCTCAGTAGCGCTCGGCAGCTGCGTGAAGTGTCAATTATCAGAAAGGCAAATTCGCTTGTAAATGACCCTTTCAACTGCTCGCATAGCTTAACCAAGACCGGTAGCTCTAAAATGTCATGCACCTCGTCCATGATGTGAGGCGGGAGAGCGACGACCACGTGACGAAACTTCGTTAGTTTGGCGGTTACGTTTTGCAACGCAAATGTAGCCTCCAGCTGTGCCAGCCAACGTCTAGGGTTGTTCTCTCAAGAAGGCTCGGCCGGAACGAAAAGTGCAATGACGGAAACGTCTGGCGAGCTAAATATCTTTCTGCAAAATCCGACAGTAAAGGAGATAAAAATTAAATAAATACGTGAAAAAGCAGCGATAACTTGCATCTGAAAGAAAATGTACCTGCGGAAAATGACAGTATATTCTGGTCATTAGTCGTAGTGCGTATGTGCATTAAATTAACGCCTTTCAAGGTATGCAAAACAGGCAACAGACGTGAAAGAAGAGTTCGAATAATTGTGGGAGACTGAACATATATTGTGCGACAATCACAATAGGCCTCAACCAGCGCTAACTGACACCGAAAGGCGGAAGCATTTAGGGAGGCTAAGGATCCGATCTTCGAGCGCGCTAGCAAACCGGAAGTGTGTACAACGCCGTTGGCGCGTATAGACCAACAGACATGCAAACAAGCAAAATCGATGGCACGTGGAAGGTGAACGGTAGGCAAAGATCCATAGGATTCTGTGCACGATGTGAACAATGATTTTCGGAATAATTTTATACATTGTACAGCAAGCAGACCAGGGTTACCTCCAGGTCAATAAACTATTACACGGCTATAACTCACAAAATAACAAATGTGTACAGCGATCACTATAGTCTGAATAATCAACCAGGATAGAAAATCAAGAAAATACCCATAAAACTTGGGTCATGAGGAACAGTTCACGACGGATTAAACTTTCTGCGTTATTGTTACAGATGTATACGTACACAGAGCAATAATTAAAGCGTGGGAGATTGTCCCACCAGGCTTCTCTTGGGGAAAAATGAAACTGCTTGAAAAATGTGAGATGAATAGCTTTTTGAGGAAATTACCCGATGTGTAACTTTAGGGTAATTTTGAGTCCCTTCGCCAAAAATTACCAGGTCAAATTCTCGGATAATTACTAGAAGTTACCTGGGCACCTTCAGAAATTTTGTCGGCAGGTGCGATCAGGGAAAAAGAAAGTGCATAGCCAAATGACGTCAAGCGTGCAGCGCGCAAATCGGAAAAGTGAAGAATTTCCATACGAATGAGCTTAACAAAAGCACTTAACCCGTGTAGTGGATGTAAACAGCTAATTCGTTAAGGTGCGTTGGTTTAGAATTCCACTACACCGAATGCATTATCCAATGGATACAACCAGTCGTGTTGTTCCTAAATAATAGTGGAGGCCACAACTGAGATAATTCCGGTGGCAGATAGATAGGGAACTTTGCCGCAATAGTCGATTGATTCCGTCAGCTTCTAACTCTCAAAAATTCTGTGCACCAGTGACAATGAACGCAGAGAGAACGCAAGGCTCGCGACCCGAGAAGTGTGATTTGTATTTGTTGACTAGTGATTAGTTCGATTGAGTTGGTTTAATCGTCTGCTGTGTATGTGAAGTTGAGGAAAGTAAAAAGTGTGAATAACAGTGAGAATTATGAAATAGGAAATAGTGTATAGAACGCTACAGAATCCCCCATCAACAGGGCGTTTGTGGGTTAAAAACACGATGAAGGGTTGGCAGTGAAGAGAGAACAAACCAAACGCTCGATAGTCACATCACGCACTGTAATCTGTCAGGCGTCTCGGCCAGTGTACAGACCGCCCTGTACGTGTGGTGCGTTGTTCACGAGAACAAGGGGGCTGGGCTGCAGGTGTGGATGTGATACTGTCGGGGGCGGGGAGGGGATGTTTTCAGCCGGCATTGTGTCAGGTGGTTCAAAATCCTTTTCTGTGTAGGTTGATTTTAGTCGATCAATGGACACTGATTCGTTTCGTCCGGACCTGTCAATAATGTAGAATTTTCCGTCACACTTAACCACCTTGAAGGTGAACAAATCCAAAGATTTTTGTTCTTGGCGCCAATGTTGACGGGTCAGTGTGAAACGAAGGCCGGACATGTATTGTCGTAAACGTGAAATGTTATCCGTACCAGGGTCTCGGTGAGTCGGGGGTTGGATCGATTCTCCTTGGAGGTGCAAGTTGGTGCCGTATACGAATTCAGAAGTAGCACAGCCGATGTCCTCTTTAGCAGTAGACCGGATTCCAAGGAGATTGAGTGGTAGACGTTCGCTCCACTTTGTTGCATCCGACTGCGCGATTATCGAAGCTTTAGTTGTCGGTGAAAACGCTCGACTAGACCATTAGCACAAGGATGGTACGCTGTCGTCTTAATATGCGAACAACCAAGCAAATCCGTGAAGTTGCGAAAAAGGGAGGATTGAAACTGGGTGCCTCGATCCGTAGTGATTGTAGATGGTACACCAAAATTAGCGATCCGATGTTCCAAGAAAGTTTTGGTGACTGCCTCCGCCGAAACATCTCTGACAGGCACAGCTAAAGGCCAACGGGTGAAACGGTCGATGGCGGTCAATATATACGTACAATCGTTGGAGGTGGTGGTGGACCAACGATGTCAAGGTGTACATGGGAAAAACGGGCGTCTGGCTGGGAGGGTGTGCCAGGTTTGGTGACCGTATGTCCGTTCACTGTACTCCTTTGGCACTCTATACACTGTTGTCACCAGAGGCGAACATCTTTGTTCATGAAGGGCCAACCGAAGCGCTGTGCAACCAACTTTAACGTTTCGCGTTTTCCAGGGTGAGACAAATGGTGGAAATGAGTAAAAACGATACGACGGTACGAAAGTGCCACAAGAGGTCTAGGTTTACCCGTTGAAGTGTCGCACGGAATGTCACCATCTTGTGTCGACAGAAGAATGGTAGATAGTTTCAAGGACTTACAGATGGAAACGTCCTCCACGTCCTCACTGCGTTGCTGGGCTGTGGCCATGTTAGACAAATCAAAGGAGGGTGACGACTGAACTGAGTTGACGTCAGGACGTGACAAAGTGTCAGCAACAATGTTAGCGTCGCCACGTAGGTGTTGGATGTACGTGGTGAATTGGGAGATATAGTCCAGATGTTGGATTCCACGCGAAGAGTACCGATCGGGTTTGGTGTGAAATGCAAATGTCAAAGGCTTGTGATCGGTTTTCACGAAAAAACGTTATAATATTCCAGAAAGTCAGTCACAAGAACAACACAATATGTCCAGCGTTTGCTAATCGAAACACAGCAGGTCTGTCTCGCAAAAGAAGAAAAAGTCACAAGTAACCAGTAAATGTGTATTGAACACAATTCAGACACCGAGAGATTCAGTTCACAACGTGTCCTTGTCCATATATGTATACGGGGTCCCACGGTCCGGAATAGTCCACCAATCAAAAGTGGCCTCACGCTCACTACCCGCCGACCTCCGGCTCTGGTTGGTCATCCTCCTCCGCTCGTTGCACGGACGCGGCCAACCCGCGAGTTCAAGGGCCCGAAAGGAAACGGAAGGGAGTATGTGTGACAAAACAATGTGGCGGCGCACTACACGCTACTACAGCGTCGACCTTCCGAAATGTGCCTAATGTAACGGATCGCCAAATAAATTGCCAGCAGTTCGCATCCAGAGGTGCTGTATCTAATCTGTGCTGGCTGAAGCTTCTGGGAGAAAAGGACTAAGAGTTGTTTTCCGTCACTAACTGATTGTTCTGATCAGAATTCAGGTCAGAAGGTCAACTAACTCTGCTATATAAGAGCAGGCATCCATCGAACTTCACCAATCTCCACGCTCAAAGACTATACGCTAAAACGATTACGCACTGATGATGTCACCTCGCTTGGTGATGAAACGTTTGCAACCTAAACGCCAAGCTCGGCGAACATACCAATACCAAAAGGAGATGGGCATTTGGATCGCAACTGATGAAGCATAGTTTGGCGGCGTGGCATAGGGCTTCTTTTGCTGCTGAGAAGGCTGCCCTGGCTTCGGGTGGGAGTTCAAGTGACTTACGTTTGGAGTCGACCAAGTCTGTCAGAGGTTTTAAAATGTCCGCGCAGAGGGATGAAACGTCGATAATAGTTAGTATGCCGAGAAATCGTCGGGGTTGGGTCATCGTATTGGGAATTGAAAAAAGTTGAGATGGACTCCACTTTATCTGGCAAAGACGTGATGTCGGTTTGGTCAATGCGATGTCACAGGAAATCCAATGAGTTAGCTCCGAAGGCACACTTGCTAGTGTTGATTTTAATATCATACTGCGCGAAACGATCGGAAACAGAACGAAGGTTGGAAAAGTGCTCCTCGAGTGAGCGGCTAGCGATCAAAACATCGTCGATGTAGACATACGCGAAAGGGAGTCCAAGTAACACTTCGTCCATGAATCGCTGAAATGACTGAGCCGCATTACGGAGTCCGAAAGGAATTCTTGTGAACTCGAAAAGCCCAAAAGTTGTTGTAATGGCTGTTTTCGGGATGTCCTCTCCCGCTATCGGAAGTTGGTAATTGGCGCGTAATAGGTCTAATTTGGAGAAAATAGTGGCGCCAGCGAGTTCTAGAGAAAAGTCGTGGATATGTGGTATGGGAGTACCTGTCCGGGATTGTGTAGTTGTTGAGGGCACGGTAATCACCGCAAGGTCGCCAATCGCCCGGAGATCTCTTCGGTGCCATGTGCAGTGATATTGCCCAAGAGCTGTTTGAAGGTTGAATTATGCCCAATTGAAGCATATGTTCGAATTCAGCCTTGGCGATTTTCAGTTTATCTGGATGTAAACGGCGTAGACAAGCGAAAATCGGATGGCCACGCGTTATAATATGATATACCACGTTGTGTCTAACCGTCTCGTTATGTGAGCACGGCCGAGTTAACGAAGGGAAGTTTTTCAGCAGTGCTGCGAAAGACGGTGTTGGTGGAAGAGCGGGCCGGATGCTGATTGATGCATTCGTCAATTGGACACCGTTTACTGTGCATGCAGTAGTGTTGTCAATTAGCTTATGCCTCTTGACATCAACGGAAAGGTTGAAGTGTGCCAGGAAGCCGGCACCGATCAGTGGCGGTTGAACGGCAACGAGCAGGAATATCCATCGAAAACATCGCCGGAGACCGAGGTCGACAGTGAGGGAGCGCTCCCCATAGGTTTCGGTGGGACTTTGATTTGCGGCCTGTGAAATGTACTAGCCAGAGTGAAGTCGATCATTTGGTTGCGGTGGAATGACGCTGACCTCGGCACCGGTATCGATAAGGAACCGCAAGCCGGTCGATCGATCTCTGATGAAAAACAGGCGACTAGTTCCCGCTGGGTCAGCGACAGTCGTTGTCATTACTGGCTGGCCGGCCGGTTTGATGGTGACGCTTGGCCGGTTCGGAATGACACAGCTGGGTGCACTTCTTCGCTTTGTGTCGGAAGTTTAGGTGGTACCAACACCACTTTGGTGGACCGCGGGAGTTAGATCGTGCAGATCGTGCATGGTTTCTGGGTGGATGCCTTTTCGGCTCACTTATCTGTATGGCCATACTGTCCATACGATGGTACACCTTCTCTGTCAAAAGTTTTAGACCATCATCAGTACTTGAGACTGAAGGAGAGGACGTGGGGACAGCTATGGTTGAGGCGCATAACGATTGTTAGGAGAAGGTTTCTGGTACCTTGTCCGCAAGAGCTGCCAATCTGTCAACTGAGCTATAATCATCTATGGCAGCCAAAATATGTTGCACCGTAAGCGGTAGCTTCACCGCCCACAACTGCCTTAAGATGGAATCATCGAGCTTCCGCAAGCCCCAAAGGCCTCTCATTTAACGTAACAATGGGGATGTGGACCGGTCGCCTAACTCGACTGAGTTAAACAAGTCATGTAGCAGTTCAGCTTCTGATTTCCCAGTCCGTTTTATGATGGTATGGGGGGAATCGGACGGAACTAATTCTAACAGATCTTCCACTTCTGCAGCGACATCAAAGGGGAGAGACTGCACCACGTATGAGAAGTTTATTTTCTCAGATGTTGTCCGCCTGGTGGTAAAGACGGCCCCAATCCGGTGGAAACACAGTCGAGGGTTTCGGGTGCTGTATTCGGGCAACTTTAAAGCAAAGGTGTGTTCGGCTTTCATGCCAATGTCCATGGCGTTGTCAAGCATTGTAAATAGAAAAAATAGGCGGGCTCACCAATTTTTGTAGTGGACTAATCAATCGACAGAAAAAATAACCAAAAATATAGTAGTATCACAGAAAATTCGTTACGGTGACTGATAGGCTAAAAGGTAGAGGTACAAATTGAACGGGAGATGTATCGGTAAAAATAGGAACGACCCAATGATAGGTCAAGGTCCATTAGATTGAATAGACCACCACAAGAAAGAAAGACAGCGCCAGAGATTCGTTGGACGACCGATAGATAATTCCACAAACGAAGTGATACGATAAGACTTGAGCGTCGATAGATCAACTAATAAGCGGAGCTAAAATATTTCACCGTCCGATCACTTTACCGGCCCACAATTCGCACGACTGAAGAAGACTGAGATGATGCGCGGTAACCACCGTTTATTTGTGTCGATGATTCAGTTCAAAATCGATCATGATAGTTTCAAAAAAGTGTACAACTGAAAATAACAAAACGATATATATATACATGAAATATACCTGTGACTCGTAGACACTACACTGCTTGTAAAGACGACCGCAATCTGGTGGAACCACAGTCGAGGATTTTGGGCGTTGTATTCGGTCATTTTTAAAGCAACATTATGTTCGGATTTAACGTCAGTGTCCATGGTGTCATCAAGCATTAACAATATCAAAAAATTTAATAAAGAACTGTTCGGGAAAAATAGACGGGTTCACCAATTTTGTCGTGGATCCAAACAGATAGTTCGCTGAGGTGCGTTGGTTAAGAATTCCACTACACCGAATGCATTATGCAATGGGTAAAATCTTGGAGGCCACAACTGATAAAATTCCAATGACGGATAGATGAGGAAGTTTAATGCAATAAAGAGTTGATTCCGTCAGCTACTAACTCTCAAAAATTCTGTGCACCAGCGACAATGAACGCAGACAGAACGCAAGGCTCGCGACCCGAGAAGTGTGATTTGTAATTCTGATGAGTAGTAGGGGATTTTGATTTTCATATAGATTGAACATCACCCACAATTGATCGCAGCTGTCTCATTCCCATAGACTTTCCAGTCGGCCCCTTTCGAAAAAAGCACTAGACTCGAGTTTCGCTCTCATTAGAGCAGCTCGTCAGTAGTGCAT
>JTDE01000956.1:42389-53472 GCA_014338405.1 Paragonimus skrjabini miyazakii
TTCCGGCACTCATACCGGACTTGTTTCAGGTTCTGGGACGCAGTTGGGTAATGAATTATGTAAGCTTATATTGATCAGTTTTTTTGTAATTGTCACCTATGATTAGTTGTTCGTTCTTTTTGCGTTTTAATTTTTTTCTCTAGTGTCAATGTAATTTTTAGTCGATTCTTTAATCTCTGATTTACTTCACTTTCACTACCGTCCTGGCCTACGTAACTCTTGCTAATCTCGTGTTTGTACTAATCGCTTGGCTAGGTTTGCTTATAAGTCATAGGTCGACTAACTCCGTTTGAGCCCACTACGAATCTGAGGGTAGTTGGTCATTTATACAATCTTGTATTTAAATTACGCTTCGTATTTTTTGTTCAAAATATGTACGTATTCGTCTGGCGTATGTTGTTTTTGGTGAACTAGTTTTTGTTGTTGCAGAGCTTGCTTTGCTGTGATTTATACACACATGCATGGTCTTGGAATTTTTAATGCAATGGAGCTTCCCTAGGGGATCTGTTGACTGTGGCACCTGTTAATCAATAAAATTATTATCTGCCTAAGTACGTTTATGTATGGCATTCTCACTATTCGACGAACGCTTGTGAGCAAATTGAACAGTGTGCGTTCTTCATAAGTCCATCTTCTAACCCTTAGGGCTACCAGTTTGTCGATGCTGTTTCTCTACGAGTACCACCTCAGCAGTAATTTATCTCAGGCTCACCGGCTTATCGCATGTTTGTTTGCACGTATGTCAAACTTAAGAATCGTAATCCGAATTTCGCGTCATTTGGGACCGTGCATGATAAACGGTGGTCACTCTGTGGTCAGGTACATTCCAGCGAACCACGTATACTGAGCATTTCATCAAACTCATTCTTGATTGACGTGTAGTTGTCTTAGGGCGATCCTCTTCACGCTCTGTAATGCAAGGTCCCTGGGCTTCGCTGGTACTACTGACAAAGCATCATCTCTTACCTCAATCAGCCGTGACATCAAGAAAACTTAACATAACTGGGCCATTAGGATTACGTTTCTTTGAAGTGGGACTGATTTGTTGTTAGGAGCTTTCCATTTCAATAATGGTTTGTTCTTGAATTCAAGATTATCGACTGTTAAGCAATATCTTGGCGTTTATGTTAGAACGTCATACTAAAGCGCGACTCGCAAGCTTTACTTTTCTTGGTGTTCCGTGTTACAACTAAACACATACAGTTGGAATATGAGAAAGTGGTGATCTCGTCTACTTTGCTCATTTCTCTAGATTCTGTATATTATGTAAACCAACATCATATTCTATGACAATCAGCTATTGCAAATCTTTAATGGGGGACAGACGGCATACAAAGTGATGTTTTTAATCTCACGTATAATTGGCTAAGTGCGTGA
Organism: Paragonimus skrjabini miyazakii; assembly: GCA_014338405.1. Lineage (NCBI taxonomy): Eukaryota > Metazoa > Platyhelminthes > Trematoda > Plagiorchiida > Troglotrematidae > Paragonimus > Paragonimus skrjabini miyazakii. The sequence continues at coordinate 43,767 of JTDE01000956.1, forward strand.
AAGTCGTTTTATGTGTGGGCAGGTGATCCGACACTCACAACGACACGAAGCCGCGAGCACGCCCATTTCGTTCGGACCAAGTCTTCAACTGGGAGACCAAAAACCTGGAAACTGGCCATCGGATAAAGAAGCAACCTAGTGTTTCCTCATGCGAACTGTGACGGAAACGTCAGCGGGACTAAGGCAGACTGCATTCATATTGCTTTAGAGATCGCATTATGTGCGCTATAAGTGATGTTATATTTACATATGAGATTGTTCAAGGATTCACGAATAGACTGAATAAAGACGCTTGAAGGGTTGCGAAGGCTCGCGACATTTACAAGGGTCTAGACCTCAGAATTCTACGGAAAAAGAACACATTTTTGGCCATGCTGTAAAGCTTGACCGTAGGAGCTTTGGCTCAATGATGCAGATCAGCAAAAGATACTTTGTTCCTGATTTCTATCTGAGGAAGATATCTAACGAATATTCTTTAACGACGGTGCATCCTTCCTCCTGGTTAGGGTACCCATTTCTGAAATTTGTCCAGCTTTTCGTTTTACTGCGAACCGCAGACAATTTGATCCGAAGTGAATTGGTCAGACTTGTATTCTGACGCCAAGGCTAGCTTTTTCGTAATTTATCTGATTATCGTTTTGCGGATCTTTTAGCTTGGCGTGTTTGATGTAAAAGTTGGAAGGGCAATTCAAAAAGCCAGTTGCCATCATTACTTCTTACTGCTACATGTGGCCTGTGCAGATGATCATTTTTGAACATCTACCGTAATACACGCTTATCAGCAAGCTTTTTGTTTTCATACTTCAAGGTGTGTTGCTATATGACTAGTTACATGAAGACTTAATGTTAACATGGAGTTGATCTTTAATCGTCAACTGAGATCATGTGGTACACGGTCGCACCGAGAGGATTTTGTCTCCGACGTTTGTATAGCTTCACACGGCAAAGCAATTACAAGTCAAAACTACCACAACCTTGTGCTTAGAAAAGGAGTGTCGCTCCTCCATATGTGTAATCCCCTTCTTGTCAGTATGAGTTATTGGAAGTTCGTCATAGCGATATCCAGACGGAAACAGTGCATTCCAAATTTTCACTCACAGTTGAACTTCTATCACAGAACATTGGCCTGATGGATGAGATTGGAAATCGGAACATTTATAACAGCCCAAAGGTAGTTAATTCCGTCAGTGTTTTGAAAGGCAGAATGGTGAACTACTGGGCCAGATAGACTCGATTTCTGAACTAATGCGAAGTCATGTACAAAGAAGCTTAATCAAAACTAGTAAAATGATCACCGCAACAGATTTGTAAACATCATCGACGTTCGTGATTCTCTATATACCTCGTCTGTGTCAAAATTAATGGCAGTGTTGGAAAAATGCGACATTTTAAAATGTAATCAGACTATCACCTTCCGTAGCTTTTGCGCCACTTTTTGTCGTAAACTGATTTCGATTAGTCGAGCTTACAAACATTCTCACAACCACAGAAAGGTTTGGAAGAGAGTTGTTGTAAAGAACTGATTGAGATTTTTCATCTGTACATTGCACAGCTTCCATCTTTCGTGTTAATTTGGGTAATACTTTCCACCGTCAGTCCCTGGTCAGTTTAGTCATTAAATACGAAAATAACGCATCCGTGGATTGTTCGTGTGAACATCTGTTCAACAAACCGCAGTTTGGCAAGAATGTGGAAATTTGTTGACCGGTTCAGTTGGACGGTTCCTCAAAGTGCCCAGCCCATTCGTCCAGTCTCTGCAACAAGCTGTAAATTCACGTGACGCCTTCCCGTCGATTTTGCTGATATGCCCAACTGGACGGCTGAGTGCGTGAGATTCGCATGTTACAGTTGCCCGCTATTTTTTGTGTCGAGCCTAAACACCGAACGAATTTGATGTTCGACGTTGGAGCTGTGCCTTCCTATCACCAACACGCACACAGATCTCGGAGTGTCTGGTCTGTATCACAAGGTTAATTTAGTTATCGTGGACGGTGTTCTTAACAGTCAGCTATGTTTGTTTGAGGAATTTGTGGATGTGGCGAATGAAAAGCGTCTTTCTGGTCTGTGACGACAGATTTCAACCGAAATGTTAAGACTACCGTGCTCGTGAGTCACGCTGGGATATTTTCAAAGCAATTTTTCTTATTCTTAAAGCTGTTCAGCCTGTTTTGCTCACCGGTGGCGGTTTTCTATTACTTTGCCGTTTCGCCAATGGCTCAGTCTATTTAAGTCGATGACCGGAGTGTATGTATTCAGCGTCCAATGCGAACTTTACGTGAATCTCGGTGCTGTTTTAAAAGCTGTATTGAAAAACACTTACCGTTTTATATTTGTCGTGTATGGTGTCAATTATTTTTTATCCGTGGTTTTTATGCTCCATTTTACTAACTCATTGAATCAAACTTGCAATGACTTCCAGTGCCCTTCATCGAGCTGTGGAGACTAGTAAATTAAGTCATTTTTTATCATTGATAAATATTTTATAACCATGTTTTGCCTTGAATTAGCGTCGAAATAAACAACACGTGCTTAAATTAATAACTTCGATTTTATTATTTGCTTCACGTTTTACTCGAAACCACATGCGTACTTCTGATGTTAAACTGTTTTTTTTCTTGCAACAGGGTAACACCTTTCCTATAGAATCTTTGAACTTTTAGGATTAACGTTTGTCTTAATGTTGTATAGCCCTGGTATTGTTTAACACGTCTGTCTTCGCGCCTGTATTCCATTAAACAGAAAAGGTTATTCAGTTTTTTGAGTAGACGATTAGCCATAGTGTGCTCCGAACACCGACATTTTACCAGTTAAAAGATTAGTCAATTCTGTGAAAATTTTGTGCAGACAGAATAAAAATGGTTTTCAAACCACATAATGTTACCTAATTTAATTACATGAAGAAATAAATGAAAACAAATTTCAAAAAGTAATCAAAATAATCTGTTGTCAACTTCTCGAATGGTTGCTTGTTCAGTCTTGTTTGAATCTTCTCAATCGATACATAATGTTGCTCGAATGAACCTAAAAATCACTTACGCACAACCAAAGAACAATGAAAGATTAAGAATCACCCGCTTTTTTTCGACTTACTTGGAGTATGAAATGACCATTCACAATTTGACTTCGATTTTTACTCTGTGTGGTCTGATGTGATTTTTGGTGTATTTTTTTTTACTGTTGTCTTGTACTTGTGGTAGGAAAATCGCTGCCACGATTCAAGCTTCACCACAGTTAAAAGGCACCATGCACAAAAACGATTATATCAAAATAATTACTGAGATCTTTGAAACTATTCAGTCATATTATGCTACAGGACAATGTATCCGTTAGTGATTCGTAAGTGATAATGTATTTCTGTTGTCTAACATAGTTCTAATAGTTTTTTTTATCAGGTCTGCTAAAATGTGACAGGTCTGCATTTTTAGAGGCTATCACCTGTTAGCCTAAATATTATGCTAGTTTTAAAGCTCCTGGGTATTTATATTGAGATACCTAGACGGATTTAGGGGTTTCTTTTGCCTTCCCTGGGTTGTTATTAACGAACTGTATGTCGATCATTTTGTGTACTACATGCCTTCAAGCTGGGCATACGTTATCTGGAAGATATGCTTACAAAGCACATTGTGTACGTTTATATGTTGCAACCATTTTTAACATTTCTATAGAATTTGTAGACATTTACTGCTTTTTCCTACAAAATTGGATGAGCAGTCTTGCACTTTAATTCATCCCAAATTCTGTCGGTGTTGTACGGATTACTAAGTCCTTTTAAAGCCATCCGCTGGTGCATTGTTGTTTTCAGATGTATTATCGTCATACTCATTCAGGTCTCTTCCATTTGGATATGTTGTTCAAGACCATTCGGAGCCAACTCGAGTCAATGGCACCTTGCCAATTTTGATCTTATTTTTTCCTGTTCTCTCCATGTTTGCCACCAAGTTTGAGTGATCTTGTTCAGTTTGTGCTGAAAGGCGTGATAATGTGGACTATGGATCAGTTCAATGGAATCAAGTCAGAAAGTGCTCTTTACACCTATGTGATTGTTATGCGAGTAGTTTTTGGTGTAGAAACAGGATCGACAATTCAAACACTTGGGAAGCTTTTTGAAGCAGAAATGTATTGGTTAATCACGGTGTCTAGTGAGTGAAACAATCGGTCATAAACTGCATAGTTTGAACGAAATCAATGATTCTATCGCATTCAGGTAAACGCTTGGGTGAACTAGTTGGTTAGACTCTAGAAGACACTACTGAAGAGCAATGTACTAGCAAACACGGGATAGAAAAGCAAGTCATTTATCTATCTTTAATGGGGGTATTTGGGTATATCGAATATCAGGCTAAGCGGTAATAAGCCGAATTTCCAAAGAGCTTTCATTGTTGTGACTGTACCTTTTTACATTAACGAAAAGTTTTCTAAGGTGATATATAGTTACCGAGTGTTTTGGTTTGGATTGAAGTTCTTCATTTAATCGAAGTCCTCCGTAGAAATCATGAAAACGATTTTTTCAGCGAGCTGAACTGTTTTTAATGAATTCTCATCTCACGATGGTTCATTTATATCCAATCAAGCCTCAACTGAACTGTGAACGTTTCCAATCCATCATCTGTAATCCTCATTACAAAGAATTTGAATATACGCTCAGCGTTATATTTCCGTACTTCAACCCTAGTTAGGATTTACGGTGAACCGTGTGAAAGTTTCAGCACCAGGAGTGGCATACTGTAGCGAAAAGGCGTCCAATAAAGCACAACCTTTATTGTCCAACCCGCTAGTTACCATGCCACACGAGCGCTCGCGATTTTGAATCACAATTCCAGTCCACAACACCCCCTGGTTTCCGCTCGCACGTCGTGTGCACTTCTACCCGGTTTAGGTGTGTGATTGGCGCCTTCTGCCCGGGGGTTTTCTGCCTGCTATTCTTCGTCCGTTGATCCGATTTCCTTGAGCGATAGCTTGTCCGATCGCTCGTGCTGTCCTCCGTCTGTCTCCTGTAGGCTTTGAACGTACTCTACAGCCGTGTCGAGATATTCCTGAGAGTGTTGGAATAATCACGCCTTCAGTTTGGTCATTCATTCTATTTCGGCTGCCACGTCTCGCCCGTTGGTCCGATCCGGTCGAGTGATGACTCATCCGGTCGCCCACGCCGTTCTCCATCCGCTCACGGTGGGTTTTTGAACGCACCTCCCCCCCTGTGTTGGGGTATTCCGCCGAGAGCTGGAATGCTCGCGCTTCCTGCCTGACAATCCCCCACAATATGTCAAGATTGTCCATTTTCACCGTGTTTGTTTAATGTTGTCATAAACGAAGTAATAGACGACTATCTACGACACTTAAAAGATGCCATTGTTAATCTCTTACTTGGTGGAAGGCTGACTGGTCCCGATAATGCTCAGGATAAGATTTTTTGTTTGTTTCACAATTTGGAAGCGAATCAAACATTGCTAGACACTATTTTATGCTCCGCTACATATTTCGGAATGTGTTATGCAGCCTCAGTTCCTCCGCAAGACTTCTGTGGTTCATCCTCAGTATTTCGACTTTGAGCCGTACCTGTGGGTGTGATGCCTTGGGCTGCGGTTGGTCCTGACAGTGATTCATGAAGTTGCGACGTATTAAATACGTACGAGTGTACAGCAAAGAAGAACAGCAAGAAAATAAACTGACAAAAAACACTGGAGTTCACGGACCAGAACGGTCAGCAATTTTTACGGATGCAGGCTCACCACTGATCACGACACAACACCAAATCAGAGAGTATTTCCAACTATCAGTTTGGATGATCGCAAACTCTCAAAGCTTGTAGACTGCACCTATCAACCTTGCTTATCGGGACCGTCCAGACTTCCATAACCGGTGATCACGTTATCGGTTGACCGCCTTGCAGTTTCTTCTAAGCATCAGCGGGCACACCGAACAATGCGCGGTGCGGCAGACGCCCCGTCGGCTGCATTTGAATTCGTTGATACCATTTCAAAACTCAATGTGGCTAACAAGAAATTGCTATACTCGAATGTTTCTTCTCTGTTTACCGAAGTCCCCATAGTCGAAGCAAGAAATTCTCTTTTCACTCTTGTCGAAGCTCGTCAGATCAACGTCGGCCTACCTGTGGCTGAACTGAAGAGGTTACAGTTGTTTCGTACTAGTAACATCCGGTCTCAATCCAACGGTGAATTGTATCACTAAGTTGGTGGTGTAGCTTCGTGTTCATTGTCAATCCGGTCGCTGATTGCTATCTTTTTGAACATCCTCAAAAATAACGAATTTCTCGCGAAAATTCCCATTGAATCATAGAAGAGTAGACGTGAGGAACAATTGTTTTCGATCATTCATCATCGGATCAGTACAATTATATAGATTCAGTAAAATCAAAAACAGTGTGTACACAAGACAAAGAGGTTTAGCAGAATGTCACTGGATCAAGCAGAACGTTACAAAATATCCAGGCCTCTATTGGTCAGTCATTCAGAGAGCAAATCACCAGTCTTAACGATTGGTGGTTTGATGGTGAGTTTGACGAGATTGTTAAACCAACCAGTCATTGTGAACATTATGCGTTTGATGTCCTGTTCATAGTGAACAGAACTAAAGACAGACTTTTAGATTTTTGTTTAGCAAGGCGTATGAGAACGTCACTTTCACCTTGAAAAAAGAATCTCATTCACAGCTACCATTTTTTAAACGTAACAATAACACGCTAATCACATGAGTCGTTACAGCAAGGTATGTGTAAGTAAGAAAAAAATTCGAATGGTAAAGAGGTTGGATTGGACAAAAGCATCGATACGAAGTCAACCAGGGATTCGCGGAAGACAACGGCCAATCAGTGTCGACAAAGCGAGCAGACTGGAATGTCGGTGTGGGAACCAATCAGGACGGCACGCTGATCCAGCGTCGGATTTTGTTATAACGAGTGTCGGATTAAAACAAGTTGTTTAAGTGCGTCACGCGTTGAAACAAGTTGTTTAAGTGCGTCACGTGTTAAAACAAACGAGCTACTAGCGAAGTGGAGCCAACCAATGGGAAAGCTGAAGCGACAGCACCAATTGTATTTCTTCATTTTACTGATACGTCTTGTCTATAAAATAACCAATAGAAACTCAATAAATCGAGATTTGCTTTGTGCCACCATGGCTGGTTTTTGCTTTCGTTCCGGGAGGCCGTGATTTTTCGACACTGAATAGGATAAACACGAGTAGTTTCCGAATACTAGCACATCCTTATGAAATGTGCTTGGTCTTTGTCATTGGTTTTCAACGTTTTCAATGCTTTCATTATGCCGATTGAACAAGGTCACGGTGGATTAACAGGCAGCTAATCATTCGCTTATCAGTTAAAGGAATACAGTATATGTACAACGTGAGAGTAACAGTAAAGACAAAGGTTAGAAATAGAAGGAAGCTTTCACACATTTGGGACTAACAGACTAGGATGATGTCCACTTCAGTTTTCAAATATAGCTTTACTGCATAGAAACAAGCGGTATTCGGTTCAACGATTTTAAATGCCCCACCTGAATGGGCTCCTGTTCTAAGAATGTCAACATGTCTAATCATTTGCTGTTGTGTATTGTATGATGTTGAATCTTTTAGAAAAACTAAGCAGTTATCGGAAACAATTCATGATCAGTGCTTGGCGTGGTTTCGCTCAGAAACAACAAAGAACATCAACTTATCCATCCTAACCCATCTTGTTCACTTTGACTGATAGATGGCGTTTCGCGTCGTCCACCGTGTTTCAGTCATCGATTCGCGAAAGATGATATGGCGCATCTCGTCTACAGCCGAAGCAGGCGCAATCCGATTTTGTGTGTTCAAAACAACTTCTGGTTATTTGATTTGATATAGTTCCACCAAATTATACCTAGGATGACAATTTTTGGAAAACAGTTCTGTTCGTTGCATGAAAACTATCTTCAAGATCTTCGTGTATTGTTTAGTAGTGCTCACGCTCCTACGACAATCTCTAACGACTAGTTCCAGAAGTATCCCTAAGAGGTGAATATTCTTCATAGAAAGGACATTTGTCAATTCAATAACTATACTTTAATTGTAATCATCTAAAATGCTTGGACATGTTTTGTGAGCCCATCCGGAATAGCACTGGTAACTTACAATAATTTCGATCACAGGACAAGTATGAAAGTGTGGCTTGCCCCCTGTTTGTCGGTCATTAAGCTAGCTAACATTTAAGGCATTTTTTCTCAAGCTTAGATGGAAATTCGTGTCATCTGTTGTTTTTTCACTGTACTCTGTTTCATATGTATGCTTCTGGTTTATTACTTATAAGGAACCAGTGGGTTTTCTCAGTCATCTTGAGCGTCTCAGAGCAATTTACATATTCTGAGACTTCTCCATCTCTTTCGGCGTCTTTTTGTGCTCGATATTTTTCTATTTGGGTATCGTTACTGTTTGACAAAGTTTATATTTGCGGTTGACCGCTCAGTTGGTTGACAAGATTCCAAATCACTTTTGAGCATCGGAACGAAGTAAACGGACGCGACAAAACTGTATGCACGAGGAAGGCAATCAACCATAGCAGGCACTGAACCGGGTTCAACCAGTGAACGTGGTGATAACGAATCAGCATGTTTTCGGTCTTTTGTTCAATCAAATCCTCGTAGATTATATCTGGACGCGTGGAACCGAAATATACTTTGCTTGTTACAGTTTGTCTTCATATTTCCAAAAAGCCTCAATTGAGCTGATGTTTATTTGAAGAGCGTTTCTTGTATTTGGGAGAACACATGTTAATTGGTGACCGTCTTTGCGAATGGAAAACTACATCCTGAAATTTGGTAGAGTTTAACTTTACGTTGCTGGAAAAAGACTAACGTGCCGCATCTTCAATTGACTTATATTACTACTGGGTTATGCATGACTTGAAGCGCCACCATCCGGTCAAGAGTTAAATCTTCGGCTTCTGTACCGCAACGCATTCTCTTCCATTTGACATGGAAGGTTTTACACGGGCTGGATACTTCCAGGCTGCTTGAAACTAATCAGCAACAATCATAGCAATTGTACTTGCATCCACGATCGCGTCGTCGCCGCAGGGGTTCCGTAACTTCAGAACGACCTTCCTACCTACAAAGAAGAGGTCCCTCAGACTAAATCAGATTTGAACGTACAAAAGAGAAAACACGGAGTCTGCAACACTTTGAATGACAATGTAATGGTTGTTATGTGGACATGATGAGCGACTCAACAAATAAGGTGTTTTCTACTTAAATGTTTAGTAGATAGTATTAAGATGATCGACTTGAAAGATGTTGAGTGGTATCGGTGAATGATACAAATTATTGAGCTCAAATCGAATACTCAGTACCGTTTAAATGATCAGCGTAATGGGACCATTTTAAAGAACCAGGGAAACTAGCCTGTGCTCTAAGTGTATTGAATCATTTAATCAGCTTTCTGTTTCCCGTCCTTGATTAATCGATTTGCGTTCGTATGAAACATGGTAAGATAACCTAAAGTCTCTATGTAACCTATCAACAGGTTTGTGTTCATGTTTTCGCATCTACAACACGCGCCAAGTTGTGTGGTTACTTATTTTTCCCATGTTCCTAGGTTACCTATATACTAATGTTATCACAGAAGACGACTAACCTGTTAATTTGTTTTTTTTTGTCAGACCTTCTCCCTTGGTATGTAAAAATACACAATCACTAGCGTGAACATTATTTTGTGTTGCTATCCTGTAT
>JTDE01000956.1:53572-69728 GCA_014338405.1 Paragonimus skrjabini miyazakii
TTTTTTTTTTTTTTTTTTTTTTTTTTTTTAAAACACATCTGTTTACAATAGTGCATGGCCGTCCCGCTTATTAGCTCATCCTCCACGGTAAACATACACATTTACGAACGTCGCTTTCAATATTCCTGGCGTTAAGAACTGTCCTATAGTTTCCTCGCGTTTGACTCATGTCATGATACTAATTGGTCACGTTGCACATTGTATGAACATAGTATGTATTCACTAGATAGTCGGTACGAACTGGTCATATCTCAGAGGTGCATCATGCATTCCTTCTCGTTGGCGCATTATAGTTTACTGATTGTCTGCTTCCATCGCATTACACAATGCTTTGTTAAACTGGTGATCAGTGCTTGATCTATGTTTAGGGTGTGACAGGCTTGATGCCAGTCTACGGCTCATTGGGCCTCCTAGTTGGTTGGCTGGTGTTCAAAGCTCAATGAGATGCCACCGATGTGGGTCGTAGCAAACATCCTCAGCCTGTATTTTCAGTCTCTCTTCAGAACATCTATTCCACTGTACGATTTTATCACTGTTTCCCCACTTTTGTAACACTGATGTCAGTTACTTCCAACTGGTGTAATTGTTGCATGTGGACTATATTCTTTCTGCTGTTGTTTCCTAGGTGACGAAGGATCGCATTCGAATCCAGTTCAAAACGATGACCTTTTTACCGATCCGATAGCCACAACGCATGGCGTTGATGAAGTTATATCCTCTTCTGCTTCTTCTGGGCTCAAGGAGCCCCAATACGATGCATGTTACTTTCCGGACTTGAAAGCTCTGCACGCACACGAAAATCAATACCATTTCATTCAGAATAACAGCCCAATAGCCTGCCCCTGGTGTGGTCATCGTCTGTCATGTTATCGGCGCCAAGAAATCCGAATGACTCTGCACCATTTGAAATCACACATTAACCATCACGCGTGAGTGTCACATATTAGCTTTTGTCGTGCTCACCGGTTTGCATATTTTCACATGCATAAATATCCACATGTGCTGATCTGTCATTGCAAACGATAGGTTCACATATTTCTTACTTTTCCTAGTTGATTAGTTCTACAGTACGGGACTTTCACCGTCACTGCTTCACAGGGTACCTCCTTCCCATTGAATATTCCAACGAGTCTCGTCTTTGCTAATACGGTTTCCCACTGTACTGCCCTGAGACTTCAGTGGCATTCATCATGTAAAACAAGTATTTAGCGAACATCTTTTTTGCGCACTAGCCGGGTTTCGCAACTGTGTGGAAAACATCCTGTGACACTTGCCGAACGTGCTTAACGCCAGAAATTTCACTCCAAACTTACGGAACGTTCGATTTTTAGACGACCAAATATATTTCCACCTGATATATTCTGCTACCCTGACGTAGTAGTCAGGCATCGATCCAGAGGGTTATTCCATTTTGCCCCTCAGTTTTTCCTGTCTTCTCTATACCTTCTTGGACAAGATGACTGGCAAACATTAATGACTTTAGTGTCCGCACTGTCTGACAGCCTGACCAGCAGACTCCTTGGCTTTACCTCTGGAACTTGATGCGTGGTGCGTGTCAAACGCGCGAATCTGCGATCTCTGCACCCCTATTCACTTGAATCTACCTGTAAATACAATCAAACCAAGTGATTCTCTCCTAGTTCCTCTGGTGATGGCAAAGGTGAATTTAATGGTCAGACTGGATTGGGAGTCGTACTGATTCTCAGAGCAGAATAATGTTTGCTCAACTTAATCCCAGTGAACAGTCGTCTGTAGGTTGCCAGACTCAGTACATCGGTCAAATCTTGTCAGTGCAAACCAGAACAGCGCTGTACATTCATTATACTAACGTGCGCCTCAACAGAGATTCGTTCAGATGCCACCAATAATGTCTTCTATGACTTCTCCGTCGACCTTCTGAAACAGACTAAACACTGAGTTTATCATTGCTAGGCGGTGGTCTTAACGCCTGACTTGGTTATCTTTCTTCCTGTGATAAACGGCTAGGTGGTATATTTGGTGTCCGGCAACAGCTCACTGACAATAGTGAAAGACTGCCGCAAGTGAACGGATCTCACGGTCTTTATATTTAGTGGAAGAGGCATCGTAGAGAGGGCCCTGTGCTGCTTAACCATGGATACAAATCAGTAATATGACAATCAGTTTTAGTTGATGCTATTCTATTAAAGACCGTCATGCAGTTTGAAGCGCGCCGGCCGTGCGTATTTGTTCCATTTTTTCATTTGCCCTTCAATCATGCACTCGTAATTGCAGGATAATCAACTGACAACTGGTCAGTTGTTGCGTCCTAGTAGACCCTCCGCGCCAGAAGCAGAATTAGCTGTGGAACTTAAGCCATTGAAGCGTAACAGATGTACTCTCTGCTTCTCTTCTCAAGAATGCCTAAGGTTAGTTGATATCAGAACTGACAAAATTCTTTCAAACGGTTTAAGAAACTGAAGAGGTACCTCGTGATTGATGTCCGTCAACAGTAATTCCCATTTCTGAAATAGACTGTAAGTCTGTTTGACAACTACAGAAGCGTCAGTCTAGTATCTGTTACGTCCAAGTTGTTCATTGGCCTTATATTACATCTGCTTGCTAAGCCCGGAGAACGTCAGACACTTTTGAAACAGGCTAGATTCAGGTGCGTTCGAGTGTGTGTTGAACACATTTTTACCTTGCGACGGATCTTGGAGCATTGACAACTGTCTCGGGCGTTCATCACTCCAAGTGGTATTCGTCAGGGGCGTCCGATCTCCTCTTCCTGTTCATTTTTGTGTTTCATTACATTCATACTTTGCTTCAAGGTAACCAGTGAGCTTGGTGTTGATCTTCCTGTCTTGCCAAGCCTCTTTGCCGAAGACGTGAAGACTACATTGCACAAGTTGAAAATTTGGACTGGTGTGCATGGAATACGATTCGCACCTTCACAGTACAAACTGCTGCTGGGGCATTCCCACCCCTATAATCTTTATTGCAAGCAATCCGCTTGAGATCGTGGACAGTTTCACATACTTAGGTAGCAATATCTTGTTAGCTTGTAATATTGCTGACGAGACATCAACTAGGATAGCATAGACATGAGTTGCTTGCCTGCCTGCGTCATCTGTGGCGTCGAAAAGACGTTAGGTTGTCGCTGAAAGGAAGGGTATGTGGTGCCTATTTGCGTTCTCTTTTGCTCCATGGTTTGAAAATATTGCTTATTCATGACGAAGATGTCAACAGATTTGCCGCGTTTGACCATCGTTGTCTGAGCGGATTGGTCCACATCAAGCGGTATGATCGCGTGAACAATGCGGCTGTTCGCTGGCGCAAACACTATATCGTTCAAGTTAGCGATCAGTTAGTTTTCTGATCACGTTTCGCAGTCCCCGATGCTTAGGTTTGTACTCCGTCTGCCAGGTGATCGTTTACTACACTGGACATTGTGAAATGAGACCATCAACATTTGGGTGAAACTGCGTGGTGATCAAGCAGCAAAATGGTCACGGACTATGATAACTCTGGCTATTCCATTTATTACTGTGTGTTGATGTCACCTACCCAACTCAGGTCCTCGTGGTCACTCAGGTCGCCTGCCAGTGGCGTACTTGCATTCATAGTGTTTCCAGTTTTTCCGTTTACCCTCATTCTATCGATTTTTATCTTTTTTAGTATAGTTTCATATTGTGGTTTGCGGTGACCCGAACCATACTACCTTCTGGTCAAGCTCGTTGCCGCTGTGAACGTATCAATAAAGTGTATTTTTATATATCACAGTTAAGCATCAAAGTTGAGTAAACATCTCTCACAATCGATCACAGTTGTCGCATCCTCATACACTAACAGTTAACAGGACAGTTACTCCGTTTCTTCTCGTTGCGCCGGACAGCTGGGACACTATTCACAGGCGAATGTGGCTAAACGTTTGCATTTGATGATTTAGTCACGCTTAATGTGAGATCAGTGGCGCCGTGGTCAACATGGTTGCCTCATGAGATCGTGACTGGGGTTCTGGTGCTCACCGTAGCTAGGATACTCACTACGGTGAGCAATACGAAGATGTAATGCTTGAGTACATTGCTTTTTTTCGTAAGGACTGACTAGGAAGTCTATGAGATTACAACGGCTGAGATCAGTTGTTAGTGATGTTCAACCTATATCAACCGAATTTTCTACTAACCAGTAAACAAATTCAGTGTTCATTTTGCCTTGCATTTTATAATGTCATACTTTCTTACTTTATGTGTGCTGATTAACAGATTTTCCGCCTGGTGTTTGGAACGCAAACGAAAATGGAATAAGAACGTCAGAGGTTAGTCAGTTTATAAGTTTATAAACTGTTCATATACAAAGTGTTTCAAAACTAGAGTTTCACTCATAACGATTGTTTTCAGTTTTATGTGTTGACATTACACTATTTTCAGCTTTGAAGTATAGTATTAATATATCGTCTAAGCTCTCGTCGTACGATGCACTCAACCATGTCATATTTACTTAGTCCCGATAAACACGTCACAGCGTATTTTCCGCCACAGTTGTTTGTGCAATCGGCATATAATATGAAGTATATTCGTTTGAAACTTCTTTTGCATAGAATTACTTATCATAAGTAAAGAGGTGTTTGTAGGGGAATTTTTCATTTTCTAGTGATGTTCGTATACTGTGTATTTTTTGCGAATCTACCAACTGCTCACTTTCGTTATATCTTTTGTGCCGTATATAAAACACGAGCGAAATTCTACCTATTCTTCATATGATGCAGATAGCCTGAAAAGAATGATAGTGATCAGTATTATTAACGTCAGTAAAACTCGACCTATCCCTCTGTGGTTATCGCATATATTATAATCAGTCTTCCCGAAGGTGATGCGAATGCACAGAATCCGTTAAATGGGATGATTTCATCACTCCAAATTAAGCCCAGAAATACGATTGGCTCCCAGACTCGGGCAAGATCAACAGTCCTTGAAGAGGATCGGATATATTGTGTCCTTTTGGTTTAGTTTGCTTTTTGTATCTCTGTGACACTCTCAATGCAGTTAGTATCTCCATACCTCTCTACATTTCGTCTAAATCGGTGTTTCTTAATGTGTTAACGACTACAAACGTTGATGTGAGTTGTTCAGTATGTCCCCATATCCCTTCCGCCTGATGGTGGAAGTCGTAAACATATAAAGGTATTTAAAAAAATGCCTTGAAAAAGTCCTGCATATTTTATCATATTTAATCAACCCACATTATCTGAGACCGAAGTGGCTTTCCTGTTTTGCTTTTTGCACTCCCGGGCATCTTCCCGTTAAGTGGTCTGGTCGCTGATTGATCAACGACCTCATCGTTTCGTTTCATGTTGTTAACTTTGACAATTTATGCCCCAAATTTTAGCACAGTGTGTTTTTCGACTGCTACGATATCCAGTTTTATAAGTCTGCCGTTTGACTCTCGTACTCCAAAGAGTGTCTGTACCCTGATTAAGGAGCAGTGCTCCAGGTTCTCTATCACACCTAAATTTTCATGTAAATCTGGTTCAAGTGAAACATTTTGATGCGATGTACGTGTAAATGTTATTTGAACAGGGTTTTCACACGTTTTATCCTACATATAGCCCACCCAATAAAATCTTCCATTTCGACCCTACTAACCAAACATAAAGTTTCAACGGACAGTTCAGGCGATGCTTGTTTGAGAATAGTATGTACTGCGGCTAAATGGCAACGACTCGAGCTCCTTTTCGGTTTCTGTCAACTTCCGTCTAGGTTTTGCAAATTTATATGTGGTATTGAACACCCTATGATGTGAAGTTTTTAATTTTAGTGCTTAGTAGGTTATACTTGACTCGTTCTTATCTTTGTTTGGGTACGTTTCATTCCGATTGATTACTCAACGAGTCACCTCTTTTCATTTGGAGTGACCATGTTCTCACACATACTCCTTGCATCTATTGTTTTCACTTTCGTACATCACCTGAACCGTTCAAATGCATTACTATAGTTGAGCCATATAAATGACAGCAGTTCTAGTTCGTTTTGAACTGACACAAGGTCACTTTCGTTGTTCTGACTGGATGGGATCGTGGGCGGACAGCATATAGCGTAACATTAGTCTGTGTTGTAACCTTTCTGTGAAAAACTTTCACAACATTTATCTACTTTACAAGGCGTAGTTCTGCCTGGTATAAATCACAATACATGCTTGCGAATCTTCTGTGGAACAAACAAGTGGCAATAAAGAAAGAGCTACTTGTTCATCTCATCTAAACGCAGTGTGCGACCACAGAGGAGCAGAATCTGAAAATACCGACCAGAACTTGCTTTCCCTTTTGGTTAATGCTTTTTTATTTGAGTATACAGAAGAAGCAGCGTCTCAGCCACATTCCCTTGCGAATAACGCTCAGAATAATCATTCACATCGAGAGACGTTGTTATTGTCCTTTTAACTCTGTTGTATGATTATACGATTAGAGCGTAGTTGAGCGCTCACGTATGATAATTTGGTCGTGCGTAACGTGCGGTTAACGCAGTGGTCAGTTAGGTTGCTTCGTAAAAACGTGGGTGAACTTCAAGGCCCATTCGTTTACGACATGCTCTGACAAGAACAAAACTGTAGTATAGTACTTCGTTTTGAAAGCGTCTCTGCTGAAAATTCCATGTGATTGCGATAGCTGCAATCATTTGCAAATGATATTCAATTTGTATCAACCTAAATCCCGTGATACCTTACACCTATCTTTTGTTGCATTTCGTATATTTACTCGAAGTCGAATGTGAAATCCACTCTTCATATCAATCTTACTTCACAGATTGAGCTTATCATCTTTTTGTTCTCCCGGTGAATATTCCCCCTTACAGAACAAGTACTTCTGCAAAGTATACAAATCACCTCTTAAGCTAACTTTATTTCGTCTTCCTACTTAAACAAACTAGTGTTAAAAGAAGTCGAGTGACCTGTAGATCTTCGATTGCTTGTGACAAGATTGAAATTCACACGCCGAAGTGTCCCACCCTATCTGTCTTTACGTTCACTGTTGCCAATGTATGTTTGTTTGCTAGTTCGCACTCATTTATCGGTTCAGTCATTCCGATACCACAATTTAAGCGAGCATTTATTACTTTATGTAAATGGTGTGGAATGTTTTAATGTAGTTGGACTGTCCATCCATTGATTGCTCATATGCAAATTTTTTTGTTCACGTATGAAGTAAACTATAGAACACGTTGGCCCGTGCTCATTGTTAAAAAAGGCCGTTTACATGCATATAGTTCGCGTCAGTACTAACTTCAAAAAATAAAGCTAACAACCACACTTAGGTAGGACATATTTTCGAAAAAATGTGAGCATTTAGTAGTTGCCAAAATATTGGTTCTTTACCTCAAGGTCAATATGTGGTTGGGTTTAAATTCTAACAGTTTCTGAAAACTAGGTTGGTGTGATTAGGTCGCTTGCGATGACCTGCGTAAACTAGACAACTAGACAATTGCAATTTGTGAATGTTACTGTAAATTGTCTGTTGACAAATCAGTACGAAATCCTTACATCTCCGACACTTCGCCTGTTCACTATTTTTCCAGCCTACTGAAGACAATCCCGTTACTTAATTGATGAGTCTAAATGACTTCGTTGTGACGCCTGATAAGATAGGCTGTTTTTGTCCACTCTGAGGTGCAATACAATATGCCCAGTTTTTGTATAATGCATGTTTTAAGGTATTGTGGTTCAATACATCATCTGTAATGATGGAATTGGATAGCACGAGTGACTACTGCCTGTCTTGCTCCAATAGAGGCTCGCCAAGCTTGTGTTCTATGCTCCAGCTAGTGTGGACACCGCATACTTAACCACAGCTCTCTTAAATTAGACCTTAGCTTCAAATGACAGGATCTAGTCTGTAGGAGGGATATTCTGGGGTAAGCGAGTATTCTACGTGTATTAGCTTCATTCTGTTGACTAGGTTGAGTCGTTTGCAAGAAGGTCTAGTCCCTAACTGATCGTAAACTCCATATCCAATACAAGACAACTCATACGCTACTAAGCTGCATTTGAACTCAGTATAAAGCCTGTCGTTAACAGCCCTACAGCAGTAGCACCAGATTGCAACGAGTGAGCGATTAGCGTATATACACGTGACTTCACTTGCGATGGACTTAGGAATATACTATGAATAGAGTAACATGACTTAGGTTTCGCATACCCATGTCCACACATGCAGCACCTAACGCAACATGTATACGCTGTGGCTGGAGTATTTTGTACTTCATGAGGATCGGACTGTATAGCCATGACAGGAGCTGTGTGATTGTTTCGAGAATGTTGTAACCCATTAGCTCCCGAGACAGGCAGGTAACGTCACCATCATCATGATCGTCAGCATACTGACCAGATTAGCTGTAGGTGGTTTGATGAACTCATATTGCGTAAAAATAATTGACAGTGTGAGCGTTGAAGAATCGAATTTCAGCACGGTCTACCTGCTGTAGGCAGTCACTGCGATATGCGAGTGCCATATCCGGGTACGTGACTAACCGGGAGTTGATTCATCTTCCTTTGCAAGCCGATATGGATATAGCTGTGACGACGAGCGTGTAAAGGTAGCAAAAAGTACTTCCGCGTGCATCCTGGACATTCGTGCATTTCATGTAGGATAATGTAAACAACCTATTGTGTACATCTTTCTCAACTTGGATGTTAAGCTGCCCATATCGGTATTTGCCTCGAGGTCAGCGTTTACTGCACACATCATACCCATTTCACTGTATCTCCCTCCTCCAACCTGTTCCCTGATTTGCATGCTGGCGTAGATTTGTTTAAACCAGTGTGGCTAATCTATCGCAATGATTGCCATAATTGACATGGTGAGCTTGTTTGTTTTGAAGGTTCATGGACAGGCCTGGTTATTATCCACGCGATGTTCACGTAGAACACAAAAACACAGACAACAGTCACTGACGCATAATCAGTGTCTTTTGTTCGTACGACCAAGCTATTTCTCACAATCAAGCATGGAAGTATTCCACGAATCGAATCTTTCGAGGTGGGAGTCTTCTATAGGAAATGGTTTTGTTTGTTCGTCATTGTGTTTGCTATGTATGATCTTGATGCACACTTCGAGTACATTATCAGATATATCATTCTGTGGTAGGTTTCTTGGTCGTAATTCGGTAGTAGTGGTTTTCATAATCCGACCGTACTCAACAGGCATCGTGACTGTCTGATGACTATAAATCCTTGTGAAACGGTAGAGCCAGTGCCCTCAATTTAGTGTGAGTGATGATTTGTGACAGCTAAGTATTTTCCACTTGGAAAGTGGTGGAGAACGCAGCTAGCCTAATATGAAGGCCATCTTTCCCTACACATCTTGACTCAGATTGATAATCACATGCAAATAGATTTGAGGGTTTTTACCACGTGTCTGCCACTGTTATCTTGTCCACTTCAGCGTTGATCACGGCTGCTTGACGTGATGTGTGCCCAAATGAAATGTTGGATGAAGTATGCGGGTGATAATATACTGCTTAGTCCCTCCGACGAATGCGTGAAAAACTTGTTGAATAAGGTTAATGACCGGGCTGATTTGCATAGGATGGACTCCGCTCATTCGGGGCTGCGACACACCCTCTGCAACTTAGGCCTTGAAGTGTGAACCTTGGCCAACATATTTCTCAACGGACAGTTTTTGTGGTGGGCAAACCTCTATGCTGTAATCGTACCGCTGACTGTGATGATACAAAGACGTCTGTTGATGAATATCCCGTCAAACAGCGCCTTCTCTGCGTATGTACTTAAAGTTATTCCAACACCTTTTTAGACACTGGTTTAAACCGCTAGGTCTACAGACAATCGCATTTTTTACGCGCTCGGTGCAGCGGTCAACAGAGTTCATAGTTGTAGTACTGAGCTAAAATCCTGAAATCGTGTTCCAGCAGCGCAGAGGCTTTCGATGACGAGAGCTTCAATGTACGTACAAGAGGTGCCTGTTGATCTGTTTGCGTAAATGTTGAAACATTGAAGGTGACAAACGTAAATGGTGTCCGGGAGACAAGTGTTCGTCACATAAGGACACCTTAGCGTTGAGCACACTATCATTCTAGCTATTACTTTCATCGTGAGCAGCAAATGAAGTAAGTGCTTAATGTATGTCCGTAAGCGAACTAGATGGTCATCAAGTGAATAATTAGTTACCGCTGCAGGGGAAAATGAGATTGATTGGTTCGGTGCGGCAGATCATCACGTAGGAGCACACCCGACATCTGACACTACGGTCAGTGAGTTACAATCTAGTAAATCTGCACGACCAGGCAGTTCAAAACTAAAATGGCTGTCGCAACGCTTCAGTTGCCAGGGCCTTGTGACAGAATTGGTTCATAAGTCCTTCGAATAGGGTCTAACCAATCAAGGAACTCGGCAAGCCTCTCGCACCCGTAAGAACCGTTAATTCATACGCCTTTCTCATAAATAGTCCATGGTTGGTAGAGGCCGAAGATGTCCGTTCGCTGGATGGATTGCACGCTGTCCTGGAATCCATGTGCTCATGTTGAGATATTTGAATAACGTATGGCGTATCGTAGTATCGTCACAGAGCTTATGTGGCACTTCGTCAAAGATCTGGCCACCAGTCGCGAATCCAGCACATTCGAGCAGCACTGCCGCTCGGTTTCTGCGACTGATTATTCGCCAAAATATCCTTGTGTATTTCAGTAGTTAGCTTCGTTACATGGAACGCCGTTTCCCAGGCCGAATCCTGAGGATGCGCCGGGTAATGTTATACTAACCCACCTGTTTATTCAGACACTGAGCCACAGTTCCTTCTGATCAGACTCATAGCAGTTATGAATGAATTGTAAATTTATTTCAAACGCAAATACATACTCGTAACTTTTGATGCTGCAACAGTTATTTATCTCACTTGGGCCGCCGATATATTGCCTCAGGGGTAAATTATCTGTGCGATAAGTTCTTCCGAGGTCAACCAGAAAGGCGTGCGAACTTAACATCGACAGATATCATCGGTGTGCACTTATGTGACAGTTACTTAAGATGCGCCGAGTCACAGCATGCCTTGAGTAATGCGTCCCTAATTTATATAGGGTTTATCGTAAGTACAGATAGAGGGACTGTTTGAATAATTGTTATTGGTTTAAAGGTGTTGATTTGGTTTAGTAATCAGTTACCACTTCGTATTTTTGAAGATGGATCTTCGTTCACTGGAATCGTTGTGATAACGTATATATGGCAGTTAAGCATCAGTGTAAATCACTGATGTACTGCTGTCTATGATGATGATGATGATGATGATATATCTAACATGGAAAAAAATCACATGGTTGACTAACGCAGAATGGTTTTCTGTTCTATGGATACCATTAGATGGTGGCCAGTAAATGCGGTGGCACTTCTTGTTTAGACTTAGTCGTTGAGGTGTTCCATCGTGTAAACCCCGGTGGCATTCATTTCCTTGGTCGAACACCGCTGCTTAACCGTTGTCAATGTTCTGTTCCTAAAATCCAACAGTTTTTCGTTTGGCCTCGTTCGCCCCCTTCAACACATGCTGTGTACTATCACACTGGATCTCGTGAAAATTAGTCTTGATGAGCCATGTCAAGATTAGCGCATCTGTAGTTAACTGTGTGATTTGAATGAATGCTTTCTCCTATCTTTATTTTCAGTGCCTGTCCTTTACTTTCATGAGTTATTTTTAAATTCGGTGACGTTTGATTTAGAAACGACTTGATTGATTTGTCATGCCACCTAGCGGACTAACTGCAGTTAGAGCAGTTGGAAAAGGCATTTGTCTTATTGATCTTTTCCGGGTGTTGTAGGATTTTTCTAGATGTATGTAGGCATGTGTGTGTGTGTGTGAAAAACAAATTCCAAGCCTCAACCTTTTCACATTTCTGCTTGATGTTCGTCTGTAAACAGCACTTCAGAAATCTGCGGTGTTCGTGGTCGTGTTGTTTGTGTCGCATCAGGGATTAATACATCGTCTGTTACACAAAGTATTCCACGCAAATTACTTAGCAGCTGCTTTTAAATGATCTTGTTCGACAGTTCCAGTCCAAGAGGCGAATGCAACCAACAATGGCATTCAGAGGATTACCAACTCACGGGAATCCTCCTCTTTGAGCAAAACGTGTCAAAACGCTTTCGTGAAATACTTCACCCGCGATTGTTACGTATATGCCTAATATTCTCTTCTTCATGCAGCACCAGTTTATCACTGTTTTTCTCGGACCCATGTTGCTTTGTCAGTCAATTCTCTCGGCTCATCACCGCTAAAGACAACGTCAGTAAACGACTCACTTTTAGCAGTTTCTGTCGCAACGTAATTCGTATATTTCATGACGGTCAGACTATAAAGGCTGGCGACAAGTGTGGATGTTGGCACAAATTTTCTAACCCGTTATTTAAAGACTAGCTGTATTTGACACGCCGCAGCACAAGTGGATAGGCGAGTCACAACGACATCATCGAACCACGATCATTTTTGGTATTAATGGACACTATAGTTCTTACCGTTCCGCCTTTTGAGTTCACAAATTCAGCCACGATCAAACTTTCTAGTTGTAGTCAACCGTTTCACATGCACTGCTCACTTGCTCCTCCTCTGTTACAGGAAGCGGCTTGGCATTTACGTCCGAATCTTGAATATAACGGTCCTATCATCGACAGCTAAACTGGTATGAATGTTCTTCTTTTCTGTTGCTTCCCACATTGTTGGTGGTAAAATCCTCTTCGTTTAGATGCCCCACCCTAGCCGCATCGACTGTATTTGACCAGTGACATCACATGTAGGTCTGTCCACAGACCGAACAAGTTTTTTTTCTGCATCTTCTATAAAATCCTGCAAGGGAAGTGACGTGAATCAACTCCATTTCCGTTGCCAGTTTTTGTGGATCTTACTACATCACTCTGTTCCTTAGCGTCCATTTTGAGATTATTTCATCATTGATACTCGGTTATGTCTCCGCTGTTGCGTATGTCTATGTTGTTCAACAACAGTACATTCCGCTGATGATCAATGGATGTTCCGTTTTGTACTCCAACAACGTATACGTATAAGTGTTTGACGCATGCAACTGAAAAAATAGTATGACTGAACTGCCGTTGAGGCTGTTCCTCGTACCCTAATTGACCTTATCTCGTTAGTTGTAGAGTCTGCTTATATCCGGGGTTGTTTAGTAGGTTGGTGATTTATGGATGGATCTCATCGTATTTGGCAACTGACCCGAGCTTGTCCGTAATTGGGACAATTATCCGTTTATTCCACTATCACAAAGAGCTAAGTTGTCTCCGAACAGCGCACCATTATTTACGATTCCGTTACATTTCCTACGACGTGTAGGTATTCTTTTCCGCACTTCTGTCAAAGAAACAGTGACGGGTGACCTGCTTAACGAGCGGTGTACATCATCCTTTGTTTGGAATCTGGGACAGTCTTACTGGGGCTAACTTTGGGGCAAGGGTCCGGTTGCTTACGTCATACACTGACGACACTTCTGTCTGTTCCAGGTCACATCCGGATTTGCAAGTAGACAACTTTCTGGTGTTCAGTGTTGCTAATCTAATGGGGCGATCGCGCTTGTCAGCTTGACAAGTTTACTTGTTCTAGTGGTGCATCAGTGAACATGGTATTTATGTCAAACGTGCACAACATTCCTAACTTAGCAGCAGTTGTTGCAGGTTGTCGAGTAAATGTGAAAAGGTTTGAGGACTACAATCTGTTCGTCCTGGAGATCACTGCCGAAGTAATGGGGAACTGTCCTGACCTCGTTGAGTCTCACCAGTTTTTTAAACACACCCTGACAATCGAACTCCCTACTCATATATACTACAATCGCCTGTCCATACATTTCACTACCATTAATGGGCTTTCCCGAACCGTTGCGGAGCTGTTTCGGGAGGCGTTTTTACGATTCCTCTCTGATAACCGCCCTGTTATTCTCTCAGTGTAACCGGCTTAACAACAGATGAGAGGACGTAACGTATATTCGGGAAGCACTCACTAGAAATGGATATTACTGATGGGTAGTAAGGGATTTTGGTATTTATATACATTGAACGTCATCCACAGTTAATCGCACCTGTCGCACTCCCATAGACATTCCAGTCAACCCCTTTTGAAAAGAAACACTAGACTCCAGTTTCGCTCTCATTAGAGCTCGTCAGTAATGCATATCTTTGCCACAGCCGGAACTAGAACCCCGGCCACGTTTTCATGAGGCAACCGTGTTGATTACTGTGCCGTTCATCTAAAATTAGGCACGACCGACTGGGAAGTGCATATCCTGAGAAATTCATGAGTAAAGATCTGTCTTCCGTTACTGAACGTGAACTTGTTCAGACAGCGGAGGTAAGGCCATTTTTTATCTGCCTGTCATATAAGGGTCGGGTTCCCGGTGAAATAATTAGCCGTATACTTTCAAACGCGGTCGAGAGCTTATTCGGTGCGGCAAGACTTGTCGTATCCTTCGACACACGCCCGATACTGGTGCCACGCCTCAAGGATAGTTTGCCTAAGTGCTCTTCGTCTTTCTGCATCTACTCTCTCGCCTGTTGTTGTCAAGCCGGTTGTGTTGGGAGAACCACAAGGTTGCTATCGGAGGGGATTAATGAACACCTTTCGAAATGGCTTCGCAACAGTTCCACAAAGCCCATTACCAGTGCGATCGGCTCTCACTTAGTTGACACTGGCCATCAAATAGAGCCGAATAGAGTTCTCCAAGTCATCTACAAGGGTCATCAAGCCTATTCCAGAGCTACCAGAGTGCGATTATTGTCAACAGTTGAAGCTATTGTCATCACACTCCACAACTCCTATCTGTGTGCCCGAAAACAGTTCCTATAAACTTTCCGTTTCCTTTAGCCAATTATTCCACGGCCGCCTGAAGCTTGAGCAAGCGTGAACCACTTGACACCGACGAACATATGTCTCATGACAGGCACGAGTGACACTCTAACGCACTCATCAACGATCCCAATCTCCTCCAGTAGATTGTGATTCACATCACCTCTGTGATTTTAAATGACCTATCTGATTTGTTGTAATTTTCTTACAAAATTTGCACTTTACCACTGGACCACGGGTTTTACTATGAAATTGGAGTCATTCTTCTTAATTGTTACACTTCCTTCTCTATGTTCTTCTTTTAAGTTACTCCCAACCCATTCGCAATAGTTCAGAAAAATAATTTTCAAATTGTATGTGGCATTCTGTTGATTCAAACAGTTCACCATGTTTGAGGTCTCAACCCGATTATGTTTACCGTTTGTATACCTGTAACCGTGGCTCGTGGCCCACTTGATTTGAAAACTGATCGTTCCTTTGATAGACGCTTCTTGGTCTAATTTGAGAGGCACACTGGAATTGCGTATGTCTCACATGATTATCTTTGCAACACATTTGTGTTCTGTCTTCATTCTGGATCACACTTCAGCTATATGCCGTTTTAACCTATTGGGCGGCCGTATTTCATGAAAATCGAAAGTGGTATTTTTGTTCGACAAATGTGCCAATCAAAATCTCTCGAAAGTGACTGATAACCTTTTATAACTACGTTTAAGAGGAGTGGATTTTTAAAATATAGTGTATTATACACTTTTATGCGTGGAGTCTTACTGTACGGTTTTATATAACGAAAGTTGATTACCCTAAACACTTCCGCTCGTCATTGCATAATGTACAACTTAAGTGATAGCTCAATCGGGCCATTGACTTAGATCTGTCGAAAGTGCTAAGTGCCTTTCTGCATCTTCAGTTTGGCTGTCATCTAAACATACATCAAATGAGTCAATAGTACCACCGATTTGTCAGCTGGTAAGTACAGGTTGATGACTCACATTTACAACTGTAAGTTTTATTAAGTGTTCTACGTTGAGTTCCTCATATATACTTATACATGAAATGGTATCAATTTTGACCACATCTAGATACCGTTCAGTTGAAACATATACCATCAAGTAGGTAAGGAATCGCTTTAGTTTTACGTGATAAACGCTGTGATAAACATATTTCGGCTCTGTTCAGAAACGGTCATCTACCCCTTACGAAAATAGGCATAGAGGACAACAATGACAAACAGTTGTTCATCGGATCAATACAGTTCAGCGAGATTAACTCAGTATGGAGAATTATCGAAAACTGTTGTTCATCAACATGATGAAATAAAAGCGGAACCTACAAAACCTAATTTGTGACAACAGA
>JTDE01000956.1:74782-100615 GCA_014338405.1 Paragonimus skrjabini miyazakii
GAGCACCCGATGGGCCTTGACTGAACATGCGTTTACTGAGCATTGGGTAAGTGTTTCTGACTGACTGGTTTATTTGTCTTGCATCTCGTTCGACATCCACTATCCATTTTCCTTCCACATTTTTTTCCAGGGTTCACTCTGCTATATTTGTTGTCGAATTGTAACTTCAACAGCGAACGACCCGGCCTCGAAAACCGGCACTGGACCGATGCAGCCATTGTCGGAGTCTGCAACATCAACCACACCCGATGCGGGCTTAGCCACAACTCCTCAGCCGAACTCATGTGGTTCCATGACTGATCCACCAAACCTGTCACCAGCTGACCATCTGTCTGCAGCCAGTCGTTCGCCGCTATCTTCATCAGAAGTTGCCGTCGATGGCATGGTTTCTACATCAGCCACTACGGATAACTTCTGGCTTCACGTCTTTCGATGTCTCCTTAGAAGACGTGCGTTGTTAAAAAGCGCACGGCATCACTCCGACTCACAGCGTCTGCCCGATTCAAAACAGTCAACATATCCAGGCATTTCCGTGGACTCACCCGCACAGATTGTTGCCAAAAAAAGGCCCGATTGGCGCTCACAGAATAGTTCGTCGCACCGCTGTCACCGGTTGCGAACAAAAAGTGAGTATCAGGTTATCATAGTTAGCAGCAGTTCATCTTACCTTACTGCTATACAACGATATAATCGTCATCATGGACAACAATACATCAGTGGTTCACACTGATACTTGACTGCCATACAACCACGAAGAAAAAAGCGAACCCTGTATAGGAATTAGAGAAGAGGGAAAAAAGGAGACTGGAAGGGACCTAACTACTAAGAACAGCTACGTCTATATTAAAACATTCAACATCAGCGTGCCTACACTTTGCAAACAAACGACCAAGCTGTAAGTGAAAGTAAGGTGTCATCAACAAGACAGATTCCCTACAGCTTTCACTACCCGCGTCATCAAATTCACTCACCTCACTGACAACTCGGCCAAGCAACGATAACATTCACATCACTGAGCTCGATTAGCCACCATCTCACCTAACCTCTCCAGCCACCGACTCTGAGTTTCAAGGGCCTCAGCACGGAAGAAGAACCCGATCTGTAGTGGCCAGTCCCTTCGTGAACCGGTCGGCTGCAGCATCGGCAAAGAGTACTCGATGTAGCAAACGACTAGCTGGCATCCTTAATACATGACCTAACTATCTATGTCTACGCAAGTGTAAGGATTGAACAAAAGGACTAGTTTGACAGTCACCACTAAATACCCGCTTTCTAATTTTCTCGTTGCTTACTCATTGGCGCCACCCGAAAGGAGCGATCGAACGCAGACATCGGTGGTCGAATACCTGGAGGCGATTTACGTCCACTACCCTGAGCGGCCTTGTTTTGCTGCCGTAAGGTAACACATCCCTCAGTATCGCCCTATATACGCGACCTTTAAGCATCAGAAGTGTCTTAGATTAGCGAATATCGCCCTAGCCTTGGAGATACGCGCTTCTATTTAATTGCCTGCACCACCACCATCGTTAATGCAGCTTCCCAGGTATAAAAGTCAGTCAATGATTTCCATGATTTCATTATATAACGATAAATCTACGTAATCACAGCAATCTTGCAGAAGTACTTTGCATTTTGAGACTACAAAGCGCATTCCGAAGTACTTAGCAGAATGCGAAATAGCGTCCAGCATTGTTTGTGCTGCTTGGAAAGTGTCAAGTAGCAACACCATGTCGTCAGCATAATCATGATCAGTGGTCATCCCCTTGGTGAACGATTTCGTTTCCACACAGAATGTTATTTGTCAACCCCGCACCTTACACCAGTCGAACGCAGCATCAGCAAACATTGCTCAATGTGGCAAGTGACCAGTTGGCATCCTTGGTACACAGATTTCTTTGAGGTCTAAGATCCGTTCAGCCTACGAACCACCCTGCCACAAATTATAGTGTCTGTTTCGTGAATAGCTCACGAGATTTAGGTCCAGTCGCCATTGGGATCTTCGGGGTGTGATCTGCTAAGCTTGCTCTCTAGGCTAATTTGATACTTTTATTTTACCGATGGCATTGCTAGTTTCACAACAGCCAGCCGTTGCTGTCGGTGGTGTTGTTGACCAGCAAAAATACTAACACAATGGCAACGTACCAACACATGATATGAGTTCAAGTATGTGCCCCGGACAACAGAAGTAATGTCATAACTAGGGATGTAACGACAAAATAATGCGTTTCAACAACTACGATGGTAAAAGCCGAATACGAAGTTGTAATGGGAGTAGGCTGTATGTATGTGTAGACTAGGCGTCATGCGGAATAGAAGGAAGCGGATGATACGAGGTAGAAGTGGTTTAAAAGGAACACTTGGTCTCACATCACTCAGTTAGGAACTTCTGTTGCAGGCCGTTTCTGCCTACAAGTTCGGCCTTAGGTTAACGTCTTTTGTACTCTGGCAACGAAGCCCGTAACATCCTTCAGAGTCTGACCTTAGCGTGAAAGTCCTCATTCCTCACTATTTTCGGTTTACTTCATACACTGGCTGTTAGTTACAGCCTGATACAAACGAAGAGAGAGAGCATAACCCTTGAAAAATAACGAATTGGCATCCACCAAATGCCTATCAACGGGCTGGTCCTGCCTGCTGTGAACACCCGTTAGCACTTAGTAGTACTGATGTAATACTTTCATCGCACGCACTAGCGCAATGCTACAGAACGGGCTGGTGGTCATAAACGTTAAGTTACCTTTGAAATGACGCACAAACCTATTGATTCTGGCTCGTCAAATTGTGTTCCGTGTAATTTCACTTCCCCTTCAACGAGTCCACTTACCATGGCTATCACAATCTAAATGAGTGCGCGCTGTCTCTCAGACCCTCCGATTGACTGACCTATAATTTGTTTGACTGTCCGCAGAATGTCGTAACGTGAGTCTTCCATTAAAATCATGTGTTCCTACCCAGTAGGGTAACCGTATGATCGACGTTTTGGTCACTTTTGTTATACTTGTCTATTGTCCGAATCGGTGTTCGGCAAATGTGACCTTTGGACTGATCTAGAAAACCCGTGATCTCATTAATTCCTACTATCTTTTGACAATCCTGATGGAACTGAGCACCCTCTTTTTTGGTTTCTGTGAGTCTAGTTCTCCTTGAGTACTTTACTGTTTATGTTGGGTTTTCTTCAGATTCCCTGTTAATGTGAACATTTCTTGCAGTAGTATTTCGCTCAAGCCACTGCAATCTTATCGGCTTTAGTTCGTCCGTCGACGTTTTTTTTTAATCTTTTTCACCAAACCAGGCGTGCATTTTGCACAATCTAGCCACTTTGCATGCTCAAATTTTGGGACTTATCATCTACTGTCACTTTTCCCAATCGACTAGGTAATCAGAAACGTGCTCAATCCCCATCGCCAATTGTAATCGCCAGTTCACCAGATAGCTGCTCACCGGACAGGGAGCACTCATCACCTCGTTCGGAACGAACGGTCGCCACTGCCGTGGATTCAGATTGCACCGTCATTGCGGCGACTTCAAAACGCCGCAAACGTCTAATAATCGCGGATGATGAGACGAGTGAAACGGAGCCGTATCGGGATGAGGAAGATGAAAGTAGATGTGGTGGCAAAGGCGACGCGGACTCAACAACTACGAGACCGGCTACGTTGGATGATTTCGACCAGGAGGTCGATGTGGAGGAGCGGGAAGATGGTAACAAAAGAAAACGTCATGATATTTGTTCGCCTCTGTCTTCTCATCAATCAGAACTCGGCGAAACCAGAAGCAACGACACTTCTAAGTCCATGTAAGTAACTCGGCTGATGAATATTCAGTTTCGGGATTTCTGTTCATACTATATCATACGGCTCATTTTCTCATCCTCTCTGCAAACGTAAAATCTTGTTTGGGGTCACCCCTTCATTCTCTAATCCAGAGTATGTCGTTACAATATTCATTTCTGGTTCATATGTCAAATTTTGTTTACATTACCATTGACAACAATACACTTGCAGGCAATTGCACGATCGTGAGCTCGGTTATCTCGACTGGTCTTTCTGTCTGGTTTGGAGCATCCTGGTAACACTTAGCTCCGACGTGTAACCCAGTCTGTTGCACAGGAGAAAACGGCTTGTGATCTCAAAACTGACTGCTTATATCACCTGATGATGAAATAGGCGTTTTTTCTATTTCTGTAGCGCTGTAAAGTTTGTGTACATCCTTCGTACCTAATATAATTGTCCAGTGATATGTAGAGAGAATACAGAGGGGATGTAGTGTTCGAATTCTTTTGGCGAGCTGTCTTCAAACGGCCCTAGTCAAGCGGACTGCCTTTCGTAGACAACACACATCCACAATAAACATCCGAGTATTGCGTAACGGTGAGGTAGCATCTCCAAAGCAGTAACGTTTTTTTATGTAAGGATTATTTATTGGGTTTCGAACATATCTAAAAGTTTGATAAATTTGTTACCAGGATTGTTGGATGTTATCATTCACTTTGAACTGTGTTCACTTGAGGTTCCACATTGCTATCATCAGTATCAGCTTTGAGCCGCGCCGGTCAGTAATATAGCTCAGGCTGCCTTTGGTGCTGATAGCAGTCCTGGATATAGTCGATTAATGAGTGCAAATGTGTGAGGAAAATCTAAGCGGAAAAGGTAGGAACGGAGATTCCTAATGAAGGAATGTGAACGCTTGACAAACAAGGGTGGTCGATTACAGATAGTATATAGCCATTTTTCTACACGAATGTGTCACAATTTTGATCCGCACGGCAAAAGCAAGCTTACACGTGAGTTATAAACTTATTCATTACTCGACAGTAGGACGTTTTTCCGACGATGCAAATGACGAAAAATAGCGGATGCATTTTACGGTTGCATTGTTTTCAGTGACCCCACCAGTGATATTTCAGGTTGATGAGATAAAAAGCTGTGAACAGCCTCGAGCAGCTTCCTTGCAACACCAAGGATTGAGTGAGAGCCAAATAAATCTTGCAACAACATTTGACATTTTGAAACAGTAAAGTGCATATTAAACAGACCGACCGCATCATCTAGCCAGTTGAACATGGTCTCTTTATTATCTACGGAAGTACCCGGTCTCGTCCGCTTATCCAGTATCAGTCAGTTAATTATCTGACAGCAGCCCCACTTCGTTCCATTTAGAGCATATGAGTTCACCTTCTAGAATATCATGCATCAAACTGGTTGAATGTATAGGAGGAATTTGAACACTACTGCTGAACGCTGTTTGAAGTACGGGAATGCTCAAAGTAGTTGTTCATAATTGCCAGTTCTGTGCGTGGAGCATCGGAACACTGGTTTCAACATGTTTACGTACTTCACAGGAACTCTTCAATGACGGAGACGGTCCCAATGAGCATGTTGTGCAACTGTATTGAAAGCAGTCATCCAAAAGTACAACTGTCGTTGGATGAGGAAATGGAGTGTCGATACGTGATTGGTTTTCTCGAGTTATACTACGGATACGCTCGAAATCAAGTGGATAGTTTGTCCGTTCTTCCCGGGTCTAGCTTCGTCCTTGTGTCCGAAAACCAGCGCTTTGTGAGGCCTTTGGACATTTTGATGCGATAGAGACAAGGTTACTGTCTCTATAGCTCTCACATCATTTGAAGGCTCTCATTCTGGAGATGAAAATAATCTTTCGTTGGCATCAGTCACGAGGCACTTGTGTTGTAGCACTCGAAAAATACGCTGATTCGTCCACGGAGTAATAATGGGCTCGATAGGAATCTGTTCCGCTTCCTCGTAATAAGTGAAACTGAAAATCTTGTTCTCTAAATTGATGTTACTGTCCTCGTTAATTGCTCCCAAGACACACTAAAAGATGGGTTTAAAAAGCAGCATTGTTTCACTTCAAAAACATGTACATAAAGGGGAAAATTATAGGGTACTTATATGGTCCATAGCGACCTACGAATATGATCAAATCGGAAGATCGGAAGACAGTTACCAAAACCAATAGTTAAGGTCATTAAACCACTAGTGAGTATAGCGGAAAAGAGGTCGAACAAGTAAACAAGTGTTGAATGTTATCTTTCAACTGTTTAGGGCATTTCCGCATTAGTCTCAGGACGACGATGTTCAAGATTATTTAGTTTTCTAAGTGATGAAAGATTTTCATAGAAATTTCAAGATGATCATCTTTTCTATATGTGCACTGTATACATACATCATATATGTTGCTTTGCCATACATTTATAATATTTGAAAAGTGAGGGGCATGCATCGTATTAACTCAGCATACAGATGGGCCAACAACTGATCTATTGTTTTGTCAACACATTTATTAACGGCTATCATAAACTGAACATATTAAATAATGTTGAACAGTAATCATATAATCATCTTGTCAACAAACAGAAATAACTTTAGAGCCACGTTTTTTTAAAAAGAATGATGATACAAGTGTGTTACAAAAACCAGACATTCGAGTCTGTATCACTAGCACTGTGACAACTCTCAAGAGAATGAAATCAATTTGTGCGAAACAATTAGACTACTATAAACTAGTCCATAGACTAATATGGCGTTTTCATGCATCATCTGGCTTATGACGGTTGATGCAAATATGTAGATCAAAGGTATGATGTAGTAGGAAAAGACCATACAGTCTTCTTGTAATGTTACCGCATTGCTCACTAAAACATCGATGAACTTCTCTAGGGATCCACGAGAATGTTAATCACAGCAGTAGATCAACACGTTTTTCCAAAGAGTATGTGCAACCGTTTATGCAAATGTCCTACCACTAGTTGTCCTACCGTCGAAGGTCGCGTTAATCGGTTCCGTTGTTTCTAAACCTCGATGCTTAAATATTTGCGACATTCAAGCATAACTTACGGTTTCGGTATGAATCGTTTTTGTTATTTTAACACAGGTTCAAATTGCTTCGCAACAGTGTTTTAACTTCTACTCGCAACTATGA
The DNA here is from genome assembly GCA_014338405.1 of Paragonimus skrjabini miyazakii. Lineage (NCBI taxonomy): Eukaryota > Metazoa > Platyhelminthes > Trematoda > Plagiorchiida > Troglotrematidae > Paragonimus > Paragonimus skrjabini miyazakii. Next base: position 81,725 of record JTDE01000956.1, read on the forward strand.
AATAAAGTCGTGCCTAGCATTCATCGGCCTGTCATTTACAGGTAGACCCCTTGATAACGTGAAAACTGTGATCTGTGACTAACCAACAACTGACGCCTTTGTTGAATTCAAATCATAATTCTTTCGATTAGGAGATTGGAAGCATTTCATTTACCTCCCTCAGTTGAATATGTGGCTGGATACGATCCAGATGTAGTAACGAAAGAATCACGTGAATGGAGTGAATATACAGTTGTGCGCACTAACTTATCCTTTATCAGGCTATTTTTCAGTCATCCAATCGTCCAACTTGATTGCACAGACATTGGACATGTGAGAAAATCTCTGAATGGTTTTTGGAGTCAGAAATTTTCTATTAGCAAAACCCTTCTAGCGAAGTGGTAGACAGATATAACCATCACGTGAGCGTCGTTTACAACAAAACGTATTAGCAGTGGACACGGTGAACGACAACAAACGGTCCCTGTGGTATTGGTTTGTTTGTTTTATAGTCGATTTCAGCATGGATCTGAACCGTCACAATAGCTCGTTCATTGTGCACTATGTACCTCTCCTCATTGTGGCACATATGTGATGTCCCCCAAAAGGGAACATCTCTACGACATACGAATTATTTGCACTAAATACTTCCTAAATCCACAAAAGAAACATTTTTTCAACTTAAACTAGATGCATCCCCTTATAAAGTGAAAGTGTATGACATCGTTGTTGGCCCTGTCAAGCCGGCTTACGTATAGTACTCGCAATTACCCAGTAAATGGAGCGGTGACCAATCTTCATACATTGTTCTGGTAAGCTAAAATCTGGTCTGCATTGATTAAACAACCGGGTATATGGCCTGTTCAACAGAAACCAATTAAGTGTACATCCTGATCTGCACTCATGGATGTACGGAGGATATCAGATGTCGTTTTAGAGTTTGCAGTTATTGACTTAAGTGAAGCAGTTGCAATATGAACTAATTTTTCTCTTGCTGGTTGGCAGAAATAAGTATACCGCGCTCAAGGTTTTCTTCTGGAGCCTCTGAAGCTGTACACTGTGATGTTTTTCATGTTGCTGTACTTAATCTAGTTCTGAATGCAGACAGAATCTATATAGTTAGAATCTTATTCTGTTAGTCGATAGATCCCAGCTCTCTGGTTTTCGTTCAGTCTTAAGCAGTTTGCTTTCAGTCATACTGTTGCATAGTATCGATTACTAGGTGGCGTAATGCTGATTGATTAAGTTCTTCCATTTTCTAGACACTATTGTTGGGCAATGGAGTTATGGTCATTAACTGGTTTGTGCACTTGGGAAGTTGTATTAACGTCGGCAATGGGGGTGTAGGGAGTGAAATGGAAACTGACGTCTCCAAGATTAGGGCTGTATTCATCAACCCAGGACATCTCCGGCGACAGAGCTGCATAAGGGTGACGTACGTAAAACGGTTATAAGAACTGTGCTACTTCACTAACTTGGATGGAAGGCGTGAACTTTCTTCGGATATTCAAGCATCGATATCTGCATTCGATCCATCTTGTCGGGTGGCATCAGCGAATAAGCAATGGGGAGGTTAGAAGCTGGTATTTGATATTGACTGCCAGGCGAATTCTTCTGTACGATCCTTACGTTTATACAGAATTCGATGATTAGGCCATGTACTAAGGATGCCACACCGAGCACTCTTTGTCAATGCTGGGACCGACCAGCATAAAGTGTGAGGTGACCAGATGGTGGCCAGACGTGGAAGTGAAATTCTCCGCCAACTAGTTGGGCTCGTCATTCGGACTGTGGGTTTTGCGACCCCTATAGTCGGCGACTGGAGACGTTAGGTCAGATAGCGGTTAATGGGGCTCAATGGAGTGACGCCTTACTTTCACCTATGGCTTAGTTGTGTGTTTGCACTTTGTAGGCACCTAGATGTTGAATGTTTTAGTATAGACACATTTTTATGAATTAGGTCCCTTCCCTTTTTTTCTTGGTTTTGTCGCCGAAAAAAGCAATACTTTGCTTCTCAACTTAATTCTTGTTATTGGAGTTTCTATTTTCATTAACGAGGTGTAGGGAACGAAATAGAGGCGCGTATCTCCAAGGTTAGGGCGGTGTTCGCTAATCTGAGGCACCTATGACAAAAGAGAGGTATCTCTGAAACTTAAGGGTCGCGTATATCAAACAACAGTGAGGGCTGTATTACGGCAGCGAAACCTGGCCGCTCAGGGTCGAAGACGTGAACCGTCTTCAGGTGTTTGACCACCGATGGCTGCATTCAATCGCACGTATCGGGTGGCACCAGCGAGTAAACAACGTGGAGGTTAGGAAGCGGGTGTTCGGCACTGATTGTCAAACGAGTTATTTTGTTCAGTCACTACATTTGCACAGATTTATATGATTAGGTCATGTAGTAAGGATGCCAGCTAGCCGTTTGCCACACTGAGCAGTGTTTGCCGGCGCTGTGGTCGATTGGCGGAAGGTGCGAGGTGGACAGATGATGACCTAGCGTAGACAAAAGAAATCGCTCACGAAGGGGTTGGTCATAGTAGATAGAGTTCGTCTCCCACGCTGGAGCCCTCGCGACTCACAGAGTCGGTGGTTTGAGAATTTGGGTTAGATGGTGGTCAACCGAGCTCAGTGGCGTGAATGCTGTCGTTGTTTTGCCGAGTTGTCTGTGAATTGAGTGCACTGTATGACGCGGGGCAGTGAAAGCCGTAAGAAAGCTGTTTTCTTGATGACGCCTTACTTTCAATTACAGCTCGGTTGTTCGTTTACAAGTTGTAGGCGCCTTGATGTTGTATGTTTAAATGTAGACGTAGCTATTTTTAGCGGTTAGGTCCATTCCCCTCCCCTTCTTTTTTCTTCTCTTTTCCCATATAGGGTTTTTTTCCTTCGTGGTTGTGTGGCAGTTAAGCATCAGTGTGAACCACTGATGTATTGCTGTATATGGTGGTGGTGGTGATGATATCCAAGATATAAAGTTTCCACTTTCCTACGAGCCTATCGTCTGGCTAAACAGCTTTGACCAGGTGGACCACAAAAGCCTCCACTCGTACACTTCCTGGTCTTATTTCTTTGGATTTACACTGAATATCTGGAGTGTGAATGGAATCACAAGTCTCTTAAATGGCGCTATTTTTAGTTAGTTACGTGCAGACGTTCCTTAGCTTCGGTCACTCTTATAGATTAATCTGAAACGGCTCTTGCCAACCATGCTGTGAATGCCTCACTTTCAACCTGCGTTGACACAGCCAACAAAAACCAATGTTATAAAGCATTGTATTCATTGCAATAGTCAGTGGTGATCTTCTTCTTCCACATTGCTTATCTAGCGCCCATTGGTCGGTTGCTTTTTGATGACACACTTATGCTTTTTTACCTTCCTGTTTTCGCTTAGGCTGTGTGTGCTTTGTGGTGAGCAGCAAACGACGGATACATGGGAGGAACATGCGTTGTCTCATCGGAATCCACAAATGACTTGGAATGGACTAAATCTGTTCGAACCTCAGCGAATTGTACTCACCCAGCGACAATCCAAAGTATACAGGTAAGAGTATGGTTGTGAAATTTATTTTGTCTTTTTTAGCCTTTATTTAACATACTTTTATGTGGATGTTTAGAATTTCTCGATATTTTCGATTGGAATCGAGCAATCCCTTGCAAATCAGGGTGATTAAAGTGAACGTTTTGTGACAGTAAAGGCTGAGAGTCGGGTCATGATCAAGCTGAGGCCCGGAATAGCGAACAAAGATAGTGATCAATCAGCATTCGATTTGTGGTTTATGTGGCTGTGAAGTCTGTCGAATCTTCGCTGTTCATTAGTCCACCGATATATATATATATATATATATATATAATGAAAATTAATGTGGTAAATTACTACGCGACCTGGATGATAGAAGACAAACGCCACTGATTACGTTTTTGTTCCATATTAGTCGATGTTTTTGACTAAAGATGTTCCGGATCTCTCAGTACACAACCGGAGAGACATATTGAGTCGACGGAAGTAAGCCTCAGCTTCTGTTGTTCCACGCCGCTAGAGTGTCCTATGCAGGTGTTCGCGGGTTCCACGAATACAGCTTTACGGACCATGTTATGGGTTGGTATACGAACTGACAGCGAAATCATTTGGTGTGGAAATGCTCAGTTTGCTATCCGTGAAGTCCCATTGCATAAAGGTTTCGTTGCTTACTCGGCTATCCCACTGTATGTAAAAAAAGCCTTGAGTATGCAACGTATGTCAAAGACGGATAACCAGCCATGATCCTCGTGATCACTCAACTCGTTAGCTAGAAACGTTACCTGAGATGGCACTATTCCGCAGCCAGTTGCGTTCCTGCATTCATACCATTTTCACTTCTGTTTTCAACCTCTTTAATAACTTTTTTCTCTATGATGTTCCATGTTAGTGTTGAGGTGGGCGGCGTTTCGAGCCACAATACTTTCTGATCGGACCGAAGGCCGTTATGATGATGATCCGAGTTAGTGAGGTTTCGCAACCCTATTGGAAGGCAGAGCACGTCACAAATGTTGAATCCACACGGTGTGCCATTTGATCCAATCCCATAATTCTGGTTGATTATAATTCATCTCCGGTTGCCAGCTGACACTGTCTATGATCATACAAAAACCGGAGATTATTGTATTATTTATGTTCCCTCTTGTTCACTGTCGAATCGATTACGTTCTTATTGGGACCCATCAGGTAAAGTTAATCTGAGCAAAAGCAGGGTTGACAATTTTCATGTGGTTGACCGAAGCTTTTGTCTCGTAGACCATCGGTCGCCTCAACATTGCTTGTGACAAGAATGCTCTGGATCACCGAATATTCTATTCGTCGAATGGGCATAATCCAACGTAAATTGCCTTGTTTCTTGTTTTCTCCCACTTGAACTGCGAATTATTTTTGCTTATGTAGATCACCCTGTTTCCTTGTTCTGCTCTCCTACCTCCCAGATGCTACATTTGTGATCGTCGGTTTGTGACACGTTTTGGTTGTCAGCGTCATTTGACCGGTCTACACAAAATGGCCAAAGCCCGAATCAATTGGGATCTACTTTGTGATAGTTCTGGTGAGTTGATTTTTCAACACGGGCCGAGTTAGTGCGATAAATCCTTTCGATTTTAACAGTCCTAAATTCAAATTCTCTAATAGCTTAACTTAACAACTCGGTATATCGTATAGGTTGTTGTGATAATTACGTGTTACACTTTCTCACGCCATCAGCTTGCGTGTAGTTTCTGTCAGTGTTTGCGGTCATTGAAGACAATCTTGTATGTTCCCTGTTTAGTTTCGTGTGCTTGCAAATCACTTGCCGTTTGACTTCTATATGATATTAGCATGTTGTATGCATACTTCTGTTGGTGTCAAACTGCAGATCATACCAACCCAAGATTCCATCAAGTGGTGTTTACATTCATTCATATGTTGAACTCAATACGTTTGTATTTTAACATCATTGTTTCTCACTGTGGATTATACTGTCCCTAAAGAACGATCGGCAAACGTACGGGGTTGGCAAGAGGTTGAACAAGAGAGGCGGATGGTGGAGCGCTTGGTGTCAAATGAGACGAACAGTCATCATTGGCATTGAACGGCGTAATTTAAATCAATTAGCTGCGTTGTGTTTGGCCTCTGAGTAGGCATTAGACTGTGAGTCATTTATGCGCTCATTCTGCTGATGAATATACCAATTGTGTGTTGCCATACAGGAGTAAGGATGTAACCAGTATAGACTAAAATGTGCTGCCAGAGCTATGTACAACACGGTAGCATTAAGACTGGTCAACCAGATAACACGGCTGCCCTGCACATTGGGTAAAGACCCAAGCAACTCACTCGCCACGTCTAACATTATTTATGAATTCAATTGTACTTGTGGAAACAAGTATATCGACTGAACGGTGAGAATGCTTGAGCCACTTGTCTCGGAGCATATTCCAAAGTGGCTAGTGAACAACAAAACCCGCACTGCTCAATCTTCTATCACACGATCTTTGGAAGAAACCGAACATGTAATCCAAGTGAAGAACGTTTTTCATGTGTTGTATTGCCCAACTGATAAGTACACACTACCTTTCGCTGAAGCCGTTGCGATACACCGTTATAAACTCTCTCTTTGTGTACAGAAGCACATGGTAGTTAACCTGTGGTGTTTAGGCTTCTGTTAGGGCGCCCACCCTGTTATCGTCCCGAGCCACCTCCGTCGTGAGAAAGAGAAAAAACGATTGACTCAGTTCTACTTATCGGAACTGTTCAAAGCGGTCGTGACTTTTTATACCGCTAGGCTCATCTGCCACCCTAACTCTTTTTTTTCCGGCAACTGCTCTCTTTGATGTCTTGGGAATATGTGGTCATTACGCACCCTATAAATACTTTGTACTTGTCGCACACATTTTGGGGCTGAACAAAGCCCTTTTTTGAACGCGTCTTTTGGCTTGTCTTGGGAGCGAATACGGGGACAGTTGCAGCATTTTTCGGTACCGAGATTTTAGTGTTAATTATTACCGGGACGAGAATCCGATTTTATCGAGCGCACCACTGTACCGAGATCGAACCAGCGTATCGTTTAGGAGGGTTTACAACAGGTTCGTAGTCATGAGTTCATATTATTCGTTAAAGGCTTGCCATTACTACCATTATTTCCTTGTTTTAATTAGGCTTTTTACATTTTACTTCCTTCTCTTGTCTAAAGATTTCTCTTAAGCTACCTATTAGCTTTCATTTATTTCCGTGTGCGTCATTACTAGATCGATACTGTCTGCATTGATAGTTTGTTATTGGACCTGTCGAAAATTTGAAATTTTTTCTTATCTTGATGACCCATTCGATTAGTTCACTTCTGGTTATGTGTGCTGTTCGTGTTACAGCCAATAATTCATTCCTATTACACACTACTTTAAATTAATGCATACTGATTGATTATAGTCCATGTGTCGTAACCGATTAGATCGGTCGAAATGTCTCTGCGTAATACATCTTACGTAATCTTGCTTGCTTGTGCCAAATTGTGGTTGTCACGCCCATGCATTACTCAGGTGTGCTGTTTATGCACTGTCTTAGGCATGAGCATAAACATGCACAACACAGAACCTTCAGTTTGTATCTGGTTGCTAGTCTAATTCGTATACGTCTTATTTTGCTATTGGCGAATAATGGGTCATCACAACCGGTTTCACATGGTTTCTGGGTGCGTTTAGTTCGTCTTGTGAGGATGTAGTGCGACACAAAATCCATATATGTGTATTCATATTCACCTGTGAGTTTTCTCCAGACGTCGTCCACTGCAACACTGAATGAGAAACTTCTGAAGTGTTAGTTCTAATAATGTTTTAAGAATTAATATTAATTCCAAGTTGAACATCGCACTCAATTGATCGCAGCTGTTGCATTCTCATAGACATCCTAGTCGACCCCTTTCGAAAAGAAGCACTAGACTCGAATTTCGCACTCATTAGAGCTCGTCAGTAGTGCATATCATCGCCACTGCAGGCGACGCCGTTCATAAGGCAACCGTGTTTATCACTGCGCCATTGACCTCATATTAGGCACAACCGAATTATCTTATGTGAACGCTCAACCACTTTCGCTTGTGAGTAATGATCAGGTTGCCCGATCGCCTCGATAGGAAAAACAATTACTGTCTGTTAACTCTAATTGATAACCCCACTTAATTCGACGAACCAACATTCGTTTGCTTGTTGGAACGTCGTTGTGTTGATTAGCGTTCCTAACCAGCGCTATCGATAAAAACGGGTTGGCGAATACATAAAGTCGCATTTACCTGCCTTACCCGACAGAGCGGTCTGAATCTTGTTGTTGTCGTCGGATTATCTCGTGGTTTTCTCCCGTGATTAATGTCAACAACTGCAGCACACTAGCGTCGGTTATTGCAACCGTTGTTGTTTAACAATATCCAGCTCATTTATTGCCCAGTATGTCAAATGGCGATGTAAAAGCGGGGATCTACTCGGTGGTCTCTGTCACTGGTGCCTTATATGGTAATTTCAGCTGGCATATACGTTACATACTGGTGAACAAAAAACGGACTGGATGGATTACGGTGCTGAATCTTCACAAGCTCATTCTGCATAAACTGCAGTATGTTCGTTCACACATTTCACACTTTTACGACACTGTCTGAGTAACCGTTCACTCAGAGCGAATAAAGTCGTTCGCTTCTGCTAGGGGCTTCTCGACAGACGTAATTCCTCTGGTGCTTTGTAGATTTTGGTCATTCATACAGTTACCTTTTTCACTTGTCCCTCCATATGTCCTTCACTCGTTTATCCGACTTGGTACAACTCAGTGAGACTCGAAAAACACAATAACAGTTGGTAACCCATTGGAATGTCGAATGTGGGTTGTGAAACCACTCCAGTACGTGGGATGGATGGCACGGATTTTTACAGCACAAGGTGATGGTGCCTAGCCCACATGAGATCTGCCTATCTGGTAAACTAGAACGAGTGGGCTGATCTTCTTTAATTGCACTGAGTCAATTGTGGAACCGAAATGCAGCCCATTACGAAAACGTTCACCGCTATTCCGGGACCGCTCACGCTTTTCAGGTCGAGTGAATGAAGGAAGACAACATGTACTGATGTATGGTGACCAAATGAATGATCGATATTTACGAAAGATAGCATGGGCGATCACATGTTGAAACATCCACAACAACAGAAAACTGTTCCATTAACTGTGTTCAAGTGGTTAACTGACAAGTCTTTGGTAGAAGGCTGTACCATTTTCGGAAAGCACACTTGTCTACTGCGTACGGTGAGCTGAATAGTGCAAGCCGGCTTGCTCATTTTTTGACCAAGGGTGCAAATCCTTTGGCTGCCGTTGTTGCTCCCGTTAGCTTACTACAGCACTTGAACCCAGTAAGCATGCTGGCTGGTCGCGTAAGCCCGATATTTGCTATAAAAGATTGCAGCTTTTGTAAAGGCACACGAAATCTCGTTCCTCATAGTTGTTACGATAGGCAGCAGATAATCCGACTTTTCAATTGAAGCCGGTTGCAATTTTATGCTAGTTAGGACTGGTTGAGTGAAGTTTTCCACGCATTCAATTCTGTAGACAAGCTATCGAACCGCTTACTTTGAGTCGTTGATCCATGTTGCATATTCTCGTCTTCACGTGTGCTTATACCATTGAACGGACGTGTGTGCAGGTGTGTATGTGTAAGCCTACTGCAGATACTGATATGTTAGGACTTTATACTTTCTCATTAATGATCAGTGTTCTTGGGAAGTGTGTAGTTTCTTTTTAAGTATGCTTCTTTATAATCGCTTGAACTGTACAGACTTATCAATGCCTTTTTCCATCAAGGCAATTTCGTGCATCTTAGTGCGACCTTACAGCTGTAATGTTGGATGGAGTAACGATCCGGAACAACATCAGATTACTGTTACGTACCGTGTATCGAAAAAGGAGCTGTGGGAGACAGCAGTTAACTGAAAAACGGGAATCATCACACTGGCTTGTCCAAACGCCGCCATGGGTCAAAGGCCTTGTTAGTTATATACACGACTTACTTAATCTAAACAAAAATAGCGTCAACTACTCTACAGAACACTGCCACACAGCGCGGATTTGAAAATCAGTTCATTAAGATGTACACAATATGCCTGTATGTTATAAATCCTCGAAAGAGTACGCTGGTTCGTCCACGATACAGTAATGCGCCTGACAGAAATCGGATTCTCCTCGTAATAATTAACACGGAAAATGTTGGTCTCGAAATTAATGTTACAGTCCTCGTTAATTGCTCCCAAGACAAACCAAAAGACGGGTGTAAAAAGCAGCTTTGTTCCGCTCCAACAACGTGTGCGACAAGGAGAAAATTACAACATATTTATATGGTGCATAGCGATCTACGAACATTCTCGAATCAGAAAATCGAAGGGAAATTGCCAAAAATTGTAGTTAAGGTCATTAAGCCACCGACGAGCATAGTAGACTAAAGACTGATGAGGTAAAAAAAATAACCATGGTTACCTCTCGAGTGTTCTGGACAGTTCCGCTCATTCTGACTGGATAAAATCGTTTTCTCGAGGAAGGAGACGGTTTTGAACAGAAACATTGAACCATTCACTGGTTTTGATGGGCTGAATGCTTCAACGTTTGTGTGCTCGAGTAACGGGCTATCACTATTTGACTCTCAGCTGTCGCTGTTGATATTTTGTGCACATGTTTGGACACAGATTGCTATTTCAAAACCCTGAAATACAAGTAGTAGTAGAAAGGAATAGGTTGTCGAAAATGGATGAACTGTGGAGCACGATATAAAACGACAAAGTAAACTCTTTTTTCTTGTTTTACACTGCACGCGACTTTGCGTCCAGTGACTCTCGCGGGTCTCTGTAATCAAACGTAGCTGATCTTACCTAGTAAATTCAATGCGCAAACCATGTCACGAGCACCAGCCTAACTCCTTACGACCTCCCCTCATGGTTAGCACTTTCTTGTCTTCACTTTGTCCGTTATCACCTCTTTCCTTTGAGGATCTTAAATCAGAATTTTAGTACGCCAATTCAAAACGTTCATTACGAGGTCGTCTGTTCTTGTTTCACTTTTTTTGTACCTGCCGCTTACACTACCAAGCTCTATTGGATTTGGTATGAACAACCCCTAGTGGGTAACAACTATCAAGAACATCTCCGTGCGTGACCAGGATTCGTCTCACACAGTGAAAGCTGTTATGTGGCTTCTTCCTGTTCGGCTCATGCGGATGTTCAGCGTCGCCGTGCCACGACCTGTTCACTCCAGTATTCAAAAGGCAGATATTTATCACCATATTCGCGTAATTTCAAATAATCAAACAATCATCACTACCGCTTTGCTTCTAACTAGAATGTATCAAAAATCAGCGTCACTACAGTTGAATTATTTGTCCGAAAGTATGTATTGCTCTTTTGATACTAGTGAGTGAATTGCTCCACTTTTTTCCATTCAATGCAACAGAAATTAATCCAGTTCTTGTCTACTAAATGCTAGGATGTTCTCTCTCAATCAGTCCATTCACGTTTGATAACTCGGCCCTCAATCTGACAAGAAAAGTCTCCCATTTGGCTGTTTGATTTCTCCTTGTCTCTACTACTGTTGCCTTCCACAGATTCCGGTCGTGTTGTCAAATCTGCGACTGACTCACGTCGCAAAGTCCCCCGCACATCTCGCTCAACCGGTGGTCATACGTCTTTGCGTGTCAGTCATCCAACATCCTCCTCTAGATCAGGCAATCCGGTCGACTTAGATAGAACCCACCTGGTGAATTTAGCCGGCCACGTTTTCTCCGAACCGTGTGGTTCTGTCTCCTCTGAATTGTGTTGTTATCAACACGAAAACGAATCGGATCAACAGTTGTACTATTGCACCGTGTGTCAAATCCCATTTCTCTCTCAGCACAGTTTAACCATTCATCGCACAGCCGCACACGGCACCTCATCACAATCCTGACCGCACCAGGTCCGTTTATTTGTCTCTTCGTGTACGTTGTGAGTGTACAGTTTCACTTTTTTTTTACTGGCAGCGTCCCACTCATTTGTTTCTTTTTTGTTACTCTGTATCATTTTTGTCTACTCGAATTCACATTGTAAAGTCCTTTTCTATCTTTCCTGTTCAGTCGAACGGACACACAGTTTGTATTGTTTGATCGTACGCATACACACAGTAATAGATACCGTTTTTTCAACTTTTTCTCCCAATACATATTCGTTTATTAAATTCAACATGGTGTTCTGTTTCACCTTCCGTAACAGCACAGACTAGTTGCGTTTTTGTTTGTTTGTTGCCGGCATCGATGAAGGTAGGAAGGAATTGTGGGTTTGGTACCCAATCGTTCACGCCGGTAAAAAAGACCTTTGAAGCCATCCATGTAGCATGTGACTGGGTAGTATAATCCACTTAGCACTATATTGATGTAAACGTCCATAATCCTGTAGTTGACACTAAGTATGGGACGAATACATCCTTTGTTTATATCGGGACTGACAAAACAGATTTTGAGCTTGTAATAGCTGACGAAAAAGTGTTTGATGAGGGCAGGAAGCACCGTCATACAAACATTATTTCTTTTTGTAGGATCCTTGTTTATCAGCTTACAGACAGGCCCACTCCTACTTAAGTGTTCGTACCAGCCTAGTGTTCATTTGACCAGCCCTACAACACTTTCGAGATTGCTAGTCCCCTGAAGGCAAACTAATTGTGTTCATTAGACTGGGTTGCCCCGTCTGCATAGCTCAGTAGTGACAACACAAATCTCCCGCTCGCAATCCGATGCTGCACTAAGTTTATCAAACTGTAGACAGTCCGTTCACCTACTTATGGCCTACTAACAATCATCGCACAACTATGGGCCCGGAAACAAAATCGGCGGTCCAAACCACCCCACAGAAATTCCAGAGGGAACATTTACCAAAAAATAAGCTTACAAACTCAGTTGGAATGGCAAATGGCCCCAACATATCACTGTAACCGCGGTCACGTGCATTTCAGGTCGAATCGCTCAGCTCCATCGTACTGGTGTATTGGCCACCATGGTCCTACAGTCGATAGCATCATATTGCTGACAAATTTATCAATGTTTGAAAGGCAGCCCGGAGGTGAGAGCCAGCATGCATCAGTCGTCGTCCCGCTTCATATCGAAATGTTCTATTTGATCATTTTAACCATATTAGCACCATGATGATGATGAATCAATAACCGAACGATAACACTGGGACACATCGTACGTCGCTCGACGTTCCAGCAACATGGCTGTATATTATCACGTTAGCTCACAAACGGTTCGGTAAATCTAGAAACAGATTTACGTGTCTCAGTTTCTATGGGAAAATTGTTAGTTATCAATCAGTTTTTCAATAGTCTACAAACCTGTTTCGTTCATAAATACAACTTTTTACTATCCATCTTTTGATGGTAAACTTATTGTGATGGCATGTTCAGTTAGAGGAGTATCGTATTCTAACATTTTCTGTTTGAACCCACTGATGCATGGTGGCTCTCACCTCCGGGCTGCCTTTCAAACATTGATAAATTTGTCAGCAATATGATGCTATCGACTGTAGGGCCATGGTGGCCAATACACCAGTGCGATGGAGCTGAGCGATTTGATCTGAAATGCACGTGACCGCGGTTACAGTGATATGTTGGGGTCATTCGAACTGCGTTTGTAGGCCTGTTTCTTGGGAAATGTTTCATTTGGAATTTCTGTGGGGTGGTTTGGACCGCGGATTTTGTTTCTGGCCTGGCATTTTTGGAATGATCGATTTGTCACGCGGCGGCGAAACCCTTTATAATACTTGTATGCATGACCAGGTCAACGGGTGGTTTGGCAAACTGCTGTGAACGGCCTGTCTGTTAACTGCTCCCTTGCACTTCTCTTCAATGAGGTTCTCATTTGTTGTCTGCTGTAGGATCTTCCTGTCGCAACTCGATGGACAGCTTTGTGAGGTGCTCATCTTAACGCATTTGTGTGCATCATTTCTTGAGTGCGTGTCTTTTCTTTTTTAAGCTCAGATATCCTTACATTACTTTTCTGTGACTCGATGTCCTTCGCAGAAGGTTAGTACCCTCTGTCGCCATCTCGCTGTAATCTCAACATTGTCCTAGGTCTTATACTAAACGGGTTTGATCAGCGGGCGCCAGTAGATCACTTAACTGGTTGTACGTTTAACCAAAACGGCTGTCAGTTATGACTGTAGAGGGCACCGGAAAATAAAAACCATTTCACGGACTTTCTAGCGTCCTAGCTAAGACAGACATCTTAACCCAAGCAGATTAGCGAATCCGCCAAACCATTTGGGCAACTGCTGTCGTGCTGTGTAGCACGCGGGCTCACGCGCAGTTCGAGGCAAATCGCTCAGCCTCGTCGTCCCAATGTTTTGGTGACTACGGCACATGGACGGTAGCAACTAACTGTTGGTAAATCTATCAGCGTTTGAAAGGCAACGTGAAGCTGGTGACCAACATGCATCGATGAGTACAAATGGACAAACTAAAACATCGATATCTCCTTAACGATGTGTGTCATTACGCTAGCTTTTTGACTAAACGTTAACCAGCTGCATTAATGAACATAGTAGATTTGCCAGCCCTTCGCTGCCTTTCAATCATTGAGATGCTTGTCAACAACCACTTGGTATTGTATGTGCACTAGCGTGACCGAAACGCTGTAGCGATCAAGCCGAATGCTTCGATGTGAAATGCGCGCACTCTCCCGTGCTTAACCGAACGACTGCATATACATGGGTGTGCTACCAGCGTTTGCTAATACGACTGAGTTAGGCGTTCCTTCTTGGGTTAGCTCTTTCAGTTGTAATGTCCGTGAAACGGTTTAGAATTCAGTTTTTTGTTTGTTGAGTGCAAACTTTCCAGACAGGCTGTGTTCGTTTCCACCCTCTACAGTCAGGGCTTTTCCTTGCTGACATCGACTCACAGAAAAAGTATATCAGGTCGTCTTGAGACATGGATAATAAGTCTAGAAGAGATATCCGTAGGAAACTGAAACGTAGTCTAAAAGCTGATCGTGAGGCTTGGTTAGTGGAAAAAGTTAAAGAAATGGAGATCGTTTTTGCCTCAGGGAACAGCGGCAAACTCTTTAAGCTGATCCGTGCCACTGGTCCCAAGCGACCAGTGGCACGACCATCAGCGAGGCAGATGGCACACTAATTTATAATAAGTCCAGAAGGTTGGGTCGCTGGGCGGAACACTTTGAGGGTCAATTCAGCTGGCCTCCTGCTTCTACCGTGCTGCCACCACAAACTTGTGATGTGACGCCCTGGTCGGTAGAACTAGAACCACCCACCGAGACTGAGGTTCGCAAATGCACCTCGGCTCTCAATCGTAATAGGGCTGCCGGTCCAGATGATCTCGTGCCGGCACTTTTTAGAGAAGGTGGAGAGGTGTTGTTGACACCTTGACTCAGCTGTTTCAATTTGTGTGGTCGACGGAGACCATCCCTCCGTGCTGGGGTCACGCGATAATAATCCCGGTATTCAAAAAGGGTATCAGGAGCTCTTGTGAAAACCATAGGGAAATTAGTTTGACCCCAGTCATTTCTAGGGTTCTGGCCTCCATCATACTTCGTCGACTCACTGCAGTTCGGGAGTTAAACATCACAGAAGAACAGGCAGAGTTTCGTCCTGGCCGGGGATGTATAGATCATATTTTTACCATTCGTCAAATTTTGGAGCAGCGTCATGTATACCGCCGGCCAACAATTGCCGTATTTCTCGACTATAAAGGTGCATTCGATTCGGTGGATCGATCTACACTTTTAGAGTCGCTTAAACGCAGGGGTGTACCGACCAAGTATGTGAGCATACTGTCGGCGCTTTACTCCCATACTTCGGCTCAGGTTAGGGTTTACGGTGAGCTGTCTGACAGCTTCAGCACCAGAAGCGGCGTTCGTCAAGGCTGTCCCCTTTCACCATTTTTGTTTAATTTCGTCATGGACGAAATAATGGAGGACTGTCTGCGTCACTCAAATGATGCCGGTGTGGACCTCCTACCTGGTGGAAGGCTGATTGATCTTGATTATGCTGACGATAAGATGTTGCTGTTTGACAACTTTCAGGCGGCACAAGCAACGCTTAATGCAATTTCGCGTTCTGCTAAGTACTTTGGAATGCGCTTTGCAGCTTCGAAATGCAAAGTGCTTCTGCAATATTGCTGTGATTACGTAGGTTTAATGTTAGATAATGAAGTCATGGAAGTTTTTGACCGGTTTGTATACCTGGGGAACTGCATCATCGGCGGCGGCGGAGGTGTAGGGAATGAAATAGAGGCGCGTATTTCTAAGGCTAGGGCAGTGTTTACTAATCTGAGGCACTTACGGCGACAGAAAGGTGTCTCTCTGATGCTTAAGGGTCGCGTATATCAGACGACAGTAAGGGCTGTATTACTTTATGGCAGCGAAACATGGCCGGTCAGAGTAGAGGACGTGAACCGTCTTCAGGTATTTGACCACCGATGTCTGCGTTCAATCGCTCGTATCGAGTGGCCCCAACGAGGAGGTTAGAAAGCGGGTGTTTGGCAATGATTGTCAAACTAGTTCTTTTACTCACTCACTACATTTGCACAGACTTAGATGGTTAGGTCATGTACTAAGGATGCCAGCTAATTGCTTGCCACACCGAGCACTGTTTGCCGACGCTGCGGCCGATTGGCGTAAGGTGCGAGGTGGACAGATGATGAACTGGTGTAGGCAAATGAAATCGTTCACGAAGGGGTTGGGCACTGTAGATCTGGTTCGCCTCCCGGGCTGGGGCCCTCGCGACTCGCAGAGTCGGTGGCTTGAGACGTTAGGTGAGATGGCGGCTAACCGAACTCAGTGGCTTGAATGTTGTCGTTGTTTGTCCGAGTTGTCTGTGAATTGAGTGCACTTAATGACGTGGGGCAGTGAAAGCCGTGAGGAAGCTGTCTTGCTGATGATGCCTTACTTTCCCTTACAGCTTGGTTGGTTGTTTGCAAGGTGTAGGTGCCTTGATGTTGTATGTTTGAATGTAGACGTAGCTATTTTTGGGGGTTAAGTTCCCTACCCTCTCCCTTTTATTTCTCTCTTCCTTAACAGGGCTTGTTTCTTCTTCATGGTTGTGTGGTAGTTAAGCATCAGTGTGAACCACTGATGTATTGCTGTTTATGATGATGATAATGAAACGTATGGAGTATAGCTGTTACACACCGTCTTCCAAAACATCTGATAACCATCGTCTTGTCTGGGTTTATTGGCACTCTTACTGTGACCTGCTTCCCGTTCTGTTCGCCACCGTTATGCCCCGTTCTGTCTGAACAAATTATCTGCGAGAATGTAGGTCTCCAGACACACCGACGCTAGTAGTTTAAGTGTTGTTCAGTGAGTGCGTACTTACACAATATGATTTGGAAAACAGTCGGTCACTTGATGTGGCGAATAATAGGCACAGTTGACACAGATCTGTACACAAAACATACTTGGGAAAAATGGTTTCTAAAGCTGATATTTCATTATACTTGTCCTATATTACTGCAATTTTGCACTTGCGGTCAATCCCGCCTTAGACTGACGATCATAAAAAGTAACTTATAACCGTGTACTGTTACCATTTGCATTTACTAAGAATTTCAGCACTCGAGGACAGTTTCTTTTAAGTAGTTAAAACAGACACAAGTAGATGAAGCTAGTATGATTTAATTTTATGTCGTGCATACACTGTATTTTGCACACAGGTGACGATCGGGCAACCTGATCATTACTCAAGCGAAAGTGGTTGAGAGTTCACATATGATAATTCGGTCGTGCCTAACGTGAGGTCAATGGCGCAGTGGTAAACACGGTTGCCTCATGAACAGCGTGTCCGGGGTTCTAGTCCCGGCAGTGGCGATGATATGCACTACTGACGAGCTGCTCTAATGAGAGCGAAACTCGAGTCTAGTGCTTCTTTTCGAAAGGGGCCGACTGGGAAGTCTATGGGGATGCGACAGCTTCGATCAATTGTGGGTGATGTTCAACTTCTACTGTTGTTTGTTATCGGTTGACTCATGGCTTTGGTTAGCAACATGATCGATATCATGTGAAACTACAAGTGACCTACATCAGAAAACTGGTAGTCTCGTCCGTACGCTCCACATCCGGTCTTTTTACCACAGCCGATCCAGGCTGATTAGTTAGACAGTAGGCTGAAGTGAATGCTTCACCTCTCGAAAACAAATTTTTCAAATGATAACATAGATTTTGAAGTCTTTTTTATAATGTAGATTATAGTGAAACAAGGAATGTCTTTAGCTTTGTTGGATTCGGCAACACTTATACGGTTCAAAAAAAACGAGTATTGGTTTTTGTCTCGTAACCTGAAAACAAACCAAATTTGAATACTGGTGGAGACGAGGTATTAACTATGCTTTATACATACCAGTTCTGAAACTGACCACACCATCTACTGTCGGTCGAGCCAGTTCTCACTGAAGCATTGACGAGGTAAATTCAGCTAGTGACTAGTGATCATTTAAATATCGTGTAGACCCGGTTACGTTACTAAGTTTATCATGTTAGCACACCTTTGGACCTATTTCATCAGATGAGACTAACTGTTTATCCGGAAGTTAGTAGTCTTGTTGAGTAATGTCGGTTGATCGCGTATCTTACTTTTTAGTGTGGTATGCACATATGTAACAATCCGGTTTGACATAGAACAAGTAACGGAGACATCGATGATCAAACATCGAAAGTCTTGTGGTCATGAACACAACATTGGTTTACTGGACTCTTTCTAAGTAAACATCCCCACGGTTTGCAGAAAACGAACAGCTTATCTATAGAGAATTTTAAACCGTTACTTGCAAGGAAGTTTTTTTAAAATGCTCAACTGATGATGGTGCGGCCTTTACATCATCATCATAGACAGCGATACATCAGTGGTTCACACTGATGATTAACTGCTACACAACCACGAAGGGAAAAAACCTATATAGGAAGAGGCAGGAAAAAGGGAAAGGGGAGGGGACCTAACCACTAAAAAATAGCTACGGTTACATTCAAACATAACATAAAGGCGCCTACATCTTGCAAACAAACAACCAAGCTGTAAGTGAAAGTAAGGCGTCATCACTGCTTTCACTGCCCTGCGTCATTAAATTCACTCACGTCACAGACAACTCGCCGAACAACGAAAACATATACGCCACTGAGCTCGGTTGACCGCTATCTCACCTAACGTCTCCAGCCACTGACTCTGAGTCACGAGGGCTCCAGTCCGGAAGACGAACCCGATTTATTGTAGCCAATCCCTTACATCTGTTTAACAACTATTTATTCAGGTCACTACACTGTCCTAACTGCATGTAACTCCGTTGTAAATTCATTGTTCAGTTGCTCTGTGCAACATGCTTTAAAAGATGCCTGTTTTTCTGTTACAGAATGGCACCCAAAAGAACTAAGA